>JALIZH010030012.1:0-90934 GCA_030522465.1 Rhipicephalus appendiculatus
AAACGATACTATTTAGAAATTTACCTTCGTTCTTCAGGTGCCCCCCGGTAGCGGCATGCCACGAGCTCGATTCACTGCTCTCGGCCAAACATTCGCGGGAGCTGTTGCTGCTTCGACGCATTTCAACTTCGGAAGAAAACATAGATTCGTTCTTATCGCGAGAAAATATCAACTACGAGCGCAATCGTAGGTAAAGTTAGGATGCGTCGGCGTTTAACTATGTTTTGGCTCTTCGGCTGATGCGGCACGTCGAACGGGATGCAGTTGAGGCAGTTTGAGTTACAAAAACGCACGATCGCAGTTTCTCGATCGTCGTATTCGATCGGCACGAAGCCTGCATGCGCGCTACGGATCGACACGGCATATCGTGCATCGCGCCACTGCCAACGTATAACAAAGATCTGATTGTTATTTACGCTATAGTTGGTCTTTAAAACGCATCGGATAAATTTTGGCGGCGTGTCACGGTGCTGCTGGAGCTTATTGCGTGACCGTGACAGCTAGCTGCACCTCCTGCTTGAGCTGCTGGGCAGTTTCATCTGCCGTACGGGCAGACAGTTAAAGGAGCACTGACATCAAATTTCAAAGTCGAGATGTGTCCTTCATTCGATTGCTCGGTATGCATAGGTCGTCTTGGCCAAATTTGAATGCCGTCCGTCGCGTGGAAGTTATTTTATTTCGAGGGCAAACCAGGCAAACAGCGTATGAACGCTCAACGGAAAACTGGATGCCCTGCGACATAGACACTAGTGCAACGTGTGAGGTGTGATAGAACACGTGATAGAATCACACCTATGACGTACGCTAGTGATACGCTAGTAACAATGACGTCGACGGTCTGAGTGTGTTTATTGTGGCGCCGACGCCCGGCGTGGTCTCAGTAGTGGCTTTAGCAGAACAGACTTTCGGGCTAGTTGGCTGTCCATGATCACAGAAATAACGAGCGCTAAAAATGACGAGCACACAAAGAGAAGACCAGACACGGGACGCGCTACTAACAACTGTTTATTGTCAACGCACCCACCGAGTTAAAATAGACACATTCATCGTGTTGCGCATGCGTGACATTGCATTGCAAGCAGAGCAAAACAAAACAGCAAAAATTACACAAAACGAACATACGATAGCACCTGTGGAATAACAAGGTGGAAATCACCTCTGCGCATGTCAATAGGTGCCCTGCAGAAATTCAAATTCGGAAGCATGCAAGGATATCGAAGCCTCGCTTATACAAGATAGGAAGCGCCTTTTCGGTGGATATCGAAGACTTGTATTATTATGTGCCTCAAGACAAGCTTTTAGTATCTGTTAAGTCCTGTATTGAAAAGAACGGAGAGTGTGATTTCCAAAATCGCACAGGGATTTCCACTGACAATTTCCTTACCTTGCTCGAATCTTATCTCCGCGTTACTTTTATTGTTTTTAACGAGCAACCTTACTTGCAACGACAAGGCGTGTGTATTGGATCATGCGTAGCTCCTGTTTTATGCGAAATCTTTTTATCTGGTATTCACTCTTCCTTGCATGCTGCTTTTAATGGGGGGCCGGTTTTAAAAAGTGTTTAGATATGTTGATGACTTTTTAGTGCTTTTAGCCAGACACAGCAATTCTTCTTTGCCTAATATTGTGTCGGACATTTTAGATGTTTTTAGTCGTTTAGGTCAAGGGCTTGTTTTTACGCACGAGATCCCCAACCGCAATGAGTTGCAATTTTTAGATTTAAAGCTGCGATTTTCTGCACTTCATGTTTGCTGGGCGTACTTTCCCCGAGCCAAGAAAGAATTATTGCCTTTTGATTCAGCCCATTCGAAGCTCATTAAAAGGGGAATTGTTGTTTAGTGCCTGAAATCTGCGCTCCAGAAGTCGTGCCCACATCGCATGCAGGAAAGTTTTGATTGGCAAGTGACTCGCCTCTTGGCGGCAGGCTACCCTTCGAACGTCATTGTAGCAGTCGCCGAGTCGCTCTTGCAGAGAGTCAAACACGGAGCCGAAGGGGTACGGGCTCGGGATCGGGTTTTGACTGGGAGACCAGTGGTCATGCCATACGTACACACCTTGTCGCATGGTCTCAAAAAGGTGGCAAACAGGCATAAAGTGCCTCTGGTTTTTTCTGCCCCTAATAAGCTGCAAAAGCTTTGCCCTCGGATCTGCGTTGAAAGCAGACGAGGATGCAGCACCAGGCATGCCAACCCTTTCGTCAAATGCTCTGTTGGAGTTCTCTACTCCATTCCCATGTCCTGTGGGAAAGTGTACATCGGCCAGTCAGAAAGATGCGTCAATGACCGACTTAGGGAGCACGCACTAAGTGCAAGGAAGAAAGAGGACAAGTATGCGCATCTTGTCGCGCACATTACTGCATGTGGGTGTGAACCGATTTTTCGAAGCACCAGCATACTGGGCAGAAGCATACGCATTTCTTCTCGGCTCGCTTTAGAAGCGTTTTTTATCAAAAAGCACGTTGGATCTTGTATAAGCGAGGCTTCGATATCCTTGCATGCTTCCGAATTTGAATTTCTGCAGGGCACCTATTGACATGCGCAGAGGTGATTTCCACCTTGTTATTCCACAGGTGCTATCGTATGTTCGTTTTGTGTAATTTTTGCTGTTTTGTTTTGCTCTGCTTGCAATGCAATGTCACGCATGCGCAACACGATGAATGTGTCTATTTTAACTCGGTGGGTGTGTTGACAATAAACAGTTGTTAGTAGCGCCTGTCCCGTGTCTGGTCTTCTCTTTGTGTGCTCGTCATTTTTAGCGCTCGTTATTTCTGTGATCAGTAGTGGCTCTTCTTGCTGTGTTGATCTGTGCGTGCGGTACATCGTGTCGCATCGACTGATTTGTCGTGCGCGAGTGCGATCACTCGGAGCGACACAGTACGTGCCAGGATGTCGGGGAGCCGCTGCGTAGTGCGAACCTGCCCGTCGAAGCGCGAAAAAGCGGAAAGTGCGTGTCCTTTCCTGCATTTCCGAGCCTCGAACCTCAACGCAGCCAGTGGGTTGACTTCGTTCGGCGCGCCGTTGGACCGAGGGACTGGACGCCTGTGAACAGCAGCCGCATTTGCTCGCTTCACTTTGACGCGGGCTGCTACACGATGAATCCTGTGTTGACGAAGCAGTTCGGTCTCTCGTTTGATACGAGGCCGTCTCCAGGCCGGGGCTATTCCCACCGTATACGTGTGCCCTACTGCAGCTGAAAGCAGTGATTCATTCGCCAAACGTCCGCGACATGAGGTGCGTAGTTGGTGTTCCTGTGCTCCGGCAGTACGGCCGAGGTTGATAAATACATTGCTTATAACGCAGGATCGCGAGCCTGCCGCTCCTAGCAGAAGAAATGTCAGCGATGTCAGCTGGACGTGACGTCACCTTTTTTTGTGACAGCGGGATCAGCTGGGGAGCGGCCCCGACGTGGCCGCGAGGTAGCGCTACCAGCACTACAATTTGGCGGGTTTTCCTCCCGTTTTGAATCGCGTTCGATACCGGATATATTTATCAACATTACTGGTACTTATTCGTCCCTCCGCTGCATTTTGAGTCGAGAATCGTTACTTGGGGGGTCGATAGCTACTCGCGGATGCAAAAAAATCCACGTGCGTAAATTTGATGTCGGGGCTCCTTTAAGCCAGGCGAAGCCACAGTCAGCCCTCCTTGACCGAGCTCATGACCACGGGCAGCGATCCTGACCGTGTCAAAGGCTACGGCCAGCCAACCTGACCGGACTGTATTACCCCGGGCAGCCACCCTGCCCGTGACGAGAGGCTACCGTCAGCCATCGTTGACTGTGCTGCACGACCACGGGCAGGGATCCTAATTGATCCTGACTGCGAAGGTCCTCTAATTGTGACTCAGTCAAAGATTCCTGACCGACGTGCAGGGATTCCTGGCTGTCAGTCAGGAGTGCCCTGACGGATTTTTCGACTGGGATGCATATGCATTCACTGTTTTCACTTGCCCTTGACGGGCGAATAACAACAATGAATGAAACAGTGAAAATCGTGGGAGGGGAGAAGGGGACACATATTTGTAATCTCCTGTACAACGGTGGGGTGTGCTTGCTCGAGATCTTGCGGTATAGTGATGAAAATGTTACGCATATAATCCACTCCAGTGCTTTTCTGAAAGTGTATTATTAGCACGTCAATAAAACGAATATGTAGGGCTGAAACACGGCTTCATTTTATGTCGTGTTGGTTAATGATGACAATTTATCATGACGTAATACTACGTAGAGTTTTGACGTGTTCCAATGGGCCACACAGATATTTTTCGACGTCTCCCAGAAAGGCGTCCACTCACAATGACACACGACAAACTAAATGCTTGATTTGAGACAACTGTTATGATCGGACTTAATGGCTTGGCGCCACTTGGACGATCGGAATTATTTCGCCAGTCTGCCCTGCTTTTTTCCCGGGTCAGCGTTCCCCGATGTGCACCTGTAGCTGCGACAACACGGCAATCATGCTCTGAACCCTCCAGCGCACCTCGTCAAATCCCTTTGGACACTGCCGACCGACTTTGACGATTCTATTGCCTGGGAGGGGTTGTTTGCAGTCGAGGCTGCTTGTTTTGTTCATCGTGCTACGAGACACCCCGAACAATCAGCCGAGAACTTGGTGTCCATCTTCAGACACGTTTCCCACACTCCGAAGTGCCTTCGTGGCCCGCCCGGGTGCTAGCCGTCAGCATTCAACACTGCAACTGACTACAAAGCTGGTCTGCACGTGCGAAACCACGAACCAGTCATTGGGCTGTGCTGTGTCTTGTGTTGTTGTCTCCCTTGCCGCTGGACGAACTGGGCGTGCCTCTTCCCTCTTTCCAGGGTTGGGAAGGAGGCGGCGTTTGACCTTCCCGTCTTCTTCACGCAGTTTAAACCCTTGCGTAACAATGAACCGACTAGCCCAACAACATGCCTTGCTTCGTGAAGACTACATCTTGATTGGACTATCCTGGACTTAATTGTTTTCCCGTGCAGAGAATCTTGGGAAGACCAAGGCCTTAAAACGCCAGCGCCGAGACGCTCCAGCGATCTTCCTGCATCATGTAAAAACACGCTACCTTCAGTATGTAAATACTGTAAATAAACGTTCCTGTTATCAGCTCCGGCTCCTCTGCTCGACATCTCCCTGCGACTTGGCTGGTTCCGGTCCTATGGGCAGACCTCCGACTACATCACAACTATCGACACTAGACAGCGATCGAAGCACGGAAGGTGTTATTCAGCGTTGCAACGCAAACTAGTCCAAACTTCCATCCTAGCAAGTGTCCACCCTAGAAAATGAAGCACCTGCAAGGTGCTTTACTTTGGCCCTTGTGTCAGAGGTATCAATATGTGTTCTAAGGCAATATTTTAGCCCAAGAACACGAGCTTTTATACAGGATTCCCAGCATTTTGTTAATAACAGGCTAAATGTGGTTGAGCTACAGGTCACACACGAGCGCCCAAAGTAAGCGCGCGTGGGGGGGGAGTGGTTGGGGAAAAAAGAAGATAACGATTTCAAACGGCGGCGTGAAATCCAGGCGCTGGTTTGTCGCGACTGAGCGCAGACAACGAATAAAGAAGCATCAAAAGACAACGCGTGTGCGCCTCTACCCCTCGAAACGGCCGTAGCCACGCCATCAAGCGCCCTCAGTTCAAACCACGGTGTAAGAACATACATAGACAGGTGCTGACACTCTCCCCTGCAACGCGTTGAAACGCGCAATCCCCGCGCGTCCAGATAATGTTCGGGCCGTTATCACTTATCGAGACGGCTGACCCCGCTCGTTGTAGCGTGCCTTCGTAGATGGCGCGACGACGAGCGGGGTCAGCCGTCTCGGCAGCACGCTCGGCAGAAACGCACATGCTGCTGATTCTGGGTCTTTCTACTGGCATGTGCGACCGCGCTGTTTTGAAGCCAGGCTTTTTTCTTCGCGCGCGTTTTATGCTCTTCTATCGACGAAGGTGACATCGAATTGCTGAGAGGTTCCCGAAATGGGTAGAACGTGTTTTGTACCGTACTGTCGTTCTGGCTATCAGACTTCTGCGGAGCGTGTGCCTCTCTTCAAAGTGCCGTCTGACAGTGATCGTCTGGAGCAGTGGCGCCGTGCAATACCGTGGGCAGACCAAACTCTAACACCTAGAGACCATGTCTGCGCCAAGCGTTTTTCAGAGGACATGATTTCAACGGAATATCACGCGGTGTTCAAGGGGAGAGCGTTACTCGACGCGCCAAAGGGGTCAGTTCTATTGATAAATGCAATTCCAACCTTATTCCCGAACTGCCCTAAGTAGCCATGAACAACCGCATTGCTCTAGTGTGCTGTATATGAAGTACTTGCGTGGTTCAAATATTTATATATATCGCGGAAGATCTGCACTGCTCTAGTGTGCTTTATATGGAATACTCGCGCGTTTCAAACATTCATTTATATCGCGTTCACAATGACCAAGCGCAACTATGCTTCAACGATTTCCTGTGTTAATGAAAGCAGCGACACGCATGAAATACGTTTCTTGTGCAGTAACTATTCTCTATTAATAGAGGGGCAATAATTATTACTGGGGGCTTACGTGTCAAAACCACGATTTGATTACGAGGGACGCCGTAGTCGAGGGCTCCTGACTAATTTTGACCATCCGGGGCTGTTTAACGTGCACCTACATCTAAGCACGTGGGAGTTCCTTGAATTTCTTCCCCACCGGGATATATTTTGATGGAGGCAGAGCGCGCTGGTTCAAGTTTTTTTTTATTGCGATAGCAATTATATGGACACTCGCGGCTGGTTTTCGCCGTCGGCGTCCGCGTCGGCGTCATTTGCCGTATATGTATATGTATATATATAACCGGGCCCGCCCGTCGTTCGTGAGCGTGAAAAGACGCGAGTGGGGGGGGGGGGGGGGGGGGTCCCTCGAGCGACCTTCGATTTTACGAGCGGGGGCGCGCGCGTTATCTCCCCTTCTCGGCGGCCGACAGCGGGCGCGGGAGGGGGGGGCGACGTTCGATTTTAAGAGCGCGGGCGCGGGCGCGCGCTTTATCTACCCTTCTCATCTCCCCTTCTCGGCGGCCGGGCCGGCGTACCCTTCTACGTGCTGCGCTCTCAACGCGAAGAGAATTCTCTTAAAACAAGCGTTTTCTAGAGGTGCGTGAGATCGGATCCAAAAAGAGTTAGCTGCCAGCCTCACTTCGTATAACATTACAATTTTTTGCTATCGCATTCATTGCTTCACCCTTGCGGTGAAACTGTGACTTTTTTTAATTATGTTTCTTTGCATCGATGAATGTCTTGGAACAGGCGAAAATACTAGTGCGTGCTGCGGAACTTAGCTCCGATCGATCCATGTTCACAACGTTCACACCCTGCACAAGGCATTTTCGTGTTAATGAATCCTTAAACCTGGTACACTTTTATCTTTTAATCTGAAATAACTAATTTTCTTCACACTTTGAGTGTTACTCACACCGCTTGGAACGAAAACGTTGGGGAACGTTGGGGAGGCAGATGAATTTCAATTCGCCAGCACCGCTTCGCTGGGTACGTTGGCCGCGGCGCCATCTGACGGCTCGCGAGCAGAGTGCGCCCGCGAGACCGAACATTATCTGGCCGCTCAGGCGCGCGCAGTGTCAACACCTGCATATTCTTACACCGTGGTTCAAACGCCGAGCGATGCTCTCCCATAGACGTCAGACTCTGGCGTTTTGCAGACACGTAGCGCCACCTGTCGGAGCAGTTTTGGGTAGTGCAAAGACCGACTCCTTTGCACAGTTTGCTGTGCTACCAGGCGCGACTAGCGAGTGCGAAACAACGATTGAGCTAAATATTAGGTGTGTTGACGTCTTGAACACTCAGAAAAAGAGCTACGAATATCTCTCCGTTAGTTGGATGGGCAACCGAACCGCCATGAAGTGCTTGCCAGAGCGACGGCGAAAGCAAGAGCAGACGCAACAGCTCCGCGCGCTACGAAGAAAGGCCTCTGTCGGCGCTGTTGCGCTGTGAATTGCCACGGACGTAAAGGACTTCAGTTTTACCGATTTCCGTAGCTGTTGCACGAAGCTGAACGGCGAGAGCGCTGGATACGGGTCATTGCGAACGTGTGGGTAAGCGAATTACTCACGTTCTCCAAAGCCCGTCGCATGAGAAAGTGTGATCATGTGGGTCTCCTGGTATTGTTTTGAGCAGCCTTGACGTAGAACCGTGGTAACCTTGACTATGAAGCTCAGCAGAGCCTCAGACTGCGGTGCGCGCCGTGTAGCAGTTAAATCCAGACTGGCGAAGCGCGCGATAAACATCGCGCACTCCGCGACCACCCATAATCTGAACTGGTCGTCACCACACAGCATCGCGCACGTACGCACTGAAGGCTCAAAGTTCCAGCTTTAACTAGCAAATGCTAACACGTGCGTCATACAAGTGAATCGCAAAATGTTGGCCGTGACCACCGTCAGGTTCTTCTTGCCCGTGGTCTCCGCGATTGCCGGAGCTATCTCGGAGGCCACGGTTTCGCCTTTGCTTGCACCCGAGAAAATGGACACAAACGTATTCCCATTTGCAGAATTGATATACAAAAGGAAGACAACCGTCAACAGAACATTTCAGGATGCGTAATAAAACAGTTCAACGCACAGGAAGCGAGAGATGGATGGAGAATGCAACTGCAAAGGCGAAAATCGCCGGGGCCATTCGTGCCTGATAAAGCGAGCTTACCACTGATCGTAAGATACATTGCTCGTGTATGTAATTCATCACTTTGTATATGCCCAAATTTAACGCATTTAGGCGTTACAGAACGCACGTCGGAGTGCCTCGAACACGATGTCATGCGATGCTCGCTTGCAATTGCGAGTTGCAGTACGCCGAAATAACTGAAACATATCTTTTGCATGGTACACGCAGTTCGCTTTCATGAGCTTCCTACTTTTCTGAAGCGAGGGTGGATTGACGGAAGAAAGTTTCCAGGTCCTTGATTTTCAGGAAACCGCGCCTCAACAACATGCACATTCGCTTGCGGACTCTCTTTGCACTACCCAGTTATGACCAGGACGGCGATGAGAGCGCTGGTGGCGGCGTTTTTCGCAGCGCCGCCTGGGCCGAGTCTGACGTCTATGGATCTAAGTGAACCGGTGAGCCGTTCAACTGAGCCGGTTCACTTAAGTGAACGGAGCCGTTCGGAACCGCTCACTGAAGTGAGCCGCATTGCCTATCTCTACTCCGCATTGCGCGCATTTTCTCGAACACAAAACTACCGTACACGCAACGCACTCCATTAGACAGGCGAGGAAGAGAGGAGGCGCCGCCTGGCGCCGACGCTACCGACGCGACGGCGAGCGCCCCGGCCCCGGCGTCCCGCAGTCCCGCTAGTACAGTGTAGAGCTGTGCGCCGCCGCCAAAGTCCCGATAGGGATCACGCCGCCGCCGCGCAATAACTGCGGCGCGCCGCCGTCACTCTTTTATATTAACCGGTACGGGGAATGTGCACACAAAATACATAACCTCACCGTGAAGCTATTCTCGGTGTGTTCATGTCAAGGACTCTCTATTTCAGCCGCCGCTGATTGGTGGGAGCTCGTACGGAGCCTTCCTGTGCGCGCCACCCTGCTTTGGAGGCACGCACATGAAGACTCCCTAGGAGCTCGTAGAGCAGCGCACCCTCTGTTTCCATTTCTTCTTCAACGTCATTTTGGCGTCACGAAGATTTCCCAACTCTCGACTCAAATTAAAGAAGCGGAATTCGCTTCAACCATAGAGGAAAAAATAATAGGAGAGAGCGCGCCCAGCATATATAAGCCCACACCCTCTCAAGCCACTACCTCCTCCGGCTCGTGTCACAATAGCGAACCCAAGCTCAAGTTTGCACAGCGCCGTACGCTGCCCTGGCGAAGAGTGGGGAAATCTCCGGTCGCTCGGACTTGCTTGCTTGCTTTTCCCATTGCGCGCACGGAAAACGTGTTCCTTGGGGCTTTTATCTAGCATTTTTCACGCTATGGGCCCTGCTCCTTCGTCATCCTGGAAGCAGGCACGCACTCCTGCTGCATTGTGAGCCGAAAACTGCGCGTGAAGTTCCTTCTTGGAAAGTATTCGCACTGGATGGATGGATGCTATGAGCGTCCCCTTTATAACGGGGCGGTGACATGTCTGCCACCAGGCTCGAAAAAAACTTTCCTTTTGTGTTGGCCTAATGCCTTATCTACAATGATTAAATCTATGTTATTATAGCAAAGAAAAAAATAAATTCACGGTGCATCTCTCTGCCTCTTAAGGCAGAATGACCTTATTTTTCCCATTCTTCATTTTTGTCCTTTATCTCTACTTTTCTGCCCCCCAATACTCTAACCGTCTCTTACTTATTTCTATCGCGGACGCGTTCAGCTTTCCATTGTTGTCCCTAAAACCCAAGGCTTCATGTAAACTCGTGCCCACGCGTATATCTGGGTGGATAACGCCACATTCAATCAGTACATGTTCCATCGTTTCCTTAGTTACCCCACAGCATGTACATTGTTCTTCTTCGTTACAGAATCTCGCCCTTTATAGCTACGCGTTCTAAGGCAACCCGACCTTGCTTCAAACAGTAAAGCGCTTCCCCTTGAATTTTCATAAAACCTCTCCCTCCTTATTTCGTTTTTTCCCTTTCGGTAGTCACTGAGAGCCGGCTTCTTTTCCATCGCTGTCATCCAATAAGTCCTCTCCGCCTCTCTGACTTTTCGCTTAATGCTTCTTGTTGCCATGCCGCCCACACTGCTAGCCGTATATTTACTGGCGAGCCTCCTAGTTCTTTTTCTCCACTGCGTGTCGACGCTTTTTCTATACAAATACCTGAAAACCTTCCCTGCCCATCTACTCTCCTTCATTTTCCTCAGCCTCTCTTCAAATCTAATTTTGCTCTGAGCTTCCCTCACTTCAAAACCTGTCCATCCCATATCACCTTTTACAGCCTCATTTGTCGTCTTCCCGTGAGCGCCCAACGCGAGGCGTCCCACTGTCCTTTGATTTACATCCATTCCTGATTGCACCTCTGACCTCATGCACACCACTGAGTTCCCAAATGTAAGCCCCGGAACCATCACACCCTTCCTAATGAGTTCCCAAATGTAAGCCCCGGAACTGTCCGTAGACTGTCCGTAGACTGTCGCGCCGCACAGCGGAGAGAGAGAGAAACGCCACGAGGATGATCAACAGACGACGGAGCGCTTTCACGTGGCTAGCGCGGGCCCTGCCAACACCTGCAATGCAGGCAGGGGGCTTTTGTTAGCCTTTTTCGCGCTCACGATGGTTAAGAGTGGCAATGTACAACATACGGGCGCCGTGCTTCGGTGCGCAAAAAATATGTAGGCAAGCCTGTACCATTTCAATACGGCTGATTCTATGCCATTCTAAGAAGCGGGGGTGGGAGAAAAAGCACGAACTGGACACGTGCAAATAGAGAACTCGGGCTCGCGTGTGCTACGTTGGAATGTTTTAGTGCAATTCTCCTTGTTCTGAGCACCATTCATATCAATCAGTTGTACGATTTTCCGAATATTCTTGGTCGAATCGGTCCTACGATCAATCTCGTAGCCAGGGGGGGGGCGGAGAGAGGCAGGGTTCTCTGACCACTTCCAAAATGTTGCTTCCTCCAATAGGCACTTAAATAGTTAAGGCCTTCAGTAAGTGGTTCCTCCCCTTTCGGACAAAATTCCTCGCTACGGGCCTGCCAATGACATACACATAACACTCACAAAGAAGTCGGTCCAACTCGCAACGGTTGAATCAAAGCAATAAAACATGCTATATAGGTCACTACTTGCCTACTACTTCGCATGACATCGACTCCCAGAATGAGTCGAATATGCCTTATTTTTATTGTAAAGATAATCTGATATATGTAATCTCCTAAACGCTTCCTAATTTCACCCACCCTCCCCACCCTTCATCCAATAGACATGTATCTTTCCTAACAAAACTGCAAAGACTTCCTTACAAAACTGCCGACACCGGTGAATGATTTATTTCACGAGCTTAATGCTCATGATAAATCAAATAAATTCTAGCATTGTATTCACGTGGTCAAAGTCATTCAAGTTTAAAATCTCGTCCAATTGCTGAGCGATAACAGAATTCCTTCACCACATTACCGCTTGAAGCAATCTGTTTTCGGGAGTGACAAAGCGTCGTGCCTGGCGTAGATGGTGCGTTTCTACCCCTTTTCCTCTTTGAAAACCGCCCATGACGCCTTTCAAGACACCAAGTGCGCGAGCTGCGTCACACTACATAACATAATGCTGCCACTGTTCAACTGATAAAGAGAGGCATGGCAGCCCCAGATCGTTTGTGTTGTCGCAACATTTATTCGTAGGAAAACCTACGCGACAGCTGCGGAGACAAGCGGGTCAGTGCAGCGGAGAATGAAGAGGCACTTGATGCTCGCAAATCGTGCTGAGGCTGCTTCGTGTTCGCCACCATATGAATGGTTGTTTTACAAATTTGTGCCCATTTCCTCCTGTTTTTGCACGTAGTCGTGATCTATTTCAATGTGGAACGCGATGCCACGAAATCTTCTAAAACACCTCCTTGACGAGACCGGAACCAAATCAAATCAGAGAAGAGTACTGGCCAAGACCCTCCACGAAGCCACGAGGTCATCAACGGAGGAGGAAGTCCTGGATTATCTTGCAAAAAAGTACCTGCCTCTGAAAACGAGCGATGGCGGCGCCTATACCGAATACAGTGGGAAACCAAACTCCACTCTTGACGAACCATTCACCATCGAGGAGATCCGGAGAGCTCTACATGATCTCAACGGTAGATCCACGCCAGGCCCGGATGGTGTAACAAACAAGGCACTCAGAAACCTCGAGGACGAGTCGGTCGAGTTTCTCGCGGACGAAATCAACCGTATATGGAAGGAGGGCGCAGTCCCTGAGCAGTGGAAGATTGCGCGGGTCATCCTCATTCCTAAGCCCGGCAAGCCACCGAGCTTGGAAAGCCTACGGCCTATCTCTCTTACATCATGTGTGGGGAAGGTGGCAGAGCACGTCATCCACAACAGAATCACAGGGTTTATCGAAGAAAAGGAGCTGTTTCCTCACAACATGGCGGGATTTAGGCCCGGTCTTTCAACTCAGGACGCTATGAGGCTCATCAAGACTCAGATACTCGATAGTAACACCCGGGACACGAGGGCCATTCTCGGTCTTGACCTAGAGAAGGCTTTTGATAATATACATCACTCGTTCATTCTCGACTCAATCTCTAACCTAGGCCTGGGCGCGGCCTTCCATGCTTTCGTTCGATCTTTCCTCGAGGGACGCAGCGCCCTGCTCAAGGTCGGCGAGATCGAAACGGACAAAATGGAACTGAGCAATAGGGGCACCCCGCAAGGGTCCGTGATTTCACCGCTATTGTTCAATATCGCCATGGTTGGTCTATCGGAGGGTCTGGGCAAGATTCAAGGCATCGGACATACTATTTACGCGGACGACATAACGATCTGGTGTGCTGGAGGCAGCGATGGGCACATTGAATCTGCCCTCCAGGAAGCCATCGACTACACAGAGTCCTTCCTGCAGGACACGGGCCTCAGGTGCTCACCGAGTAAATCAGAGCTGCTTTTGTATAGACCCAGCAGGCGGGGACGCAAGCCAAAAGACTGGAAGCCCCTGGCAGAGAGTGACATCAACCTGCATACGAAGAGTGGGGACACAATCCCTAGGGTCGCGTCGATCCGCATCCTCGGTATGATCGTGGAGTCGTCGGGCACCAATAGCCAAACGATCCTCCGGCTCGCAAAAAAGACTGACAGCACCATCGGCCTTATCAGGAGGGTCGCCAACAGACGCAGTGGTCTTGCAGAAGACAACCTGGTCAGGCTTATCCACGCGTTCTTACTGTGCCACTTTACCTACGTCGCGGCCATGCATGTCTGGAGGAGGGCGGAGCGCGATAAATTAAACGCCATGATCCGGAGAGGCATCAAGAGCGCTCTTGGTATCCCGAACTACACGCAGACGGAACGACTCCTCCAGCTGGGAATGCACAATACGCTCGAGGAGATTGCGGAGGCACAGGAGAGGGCACAGGTCATCAGACTCTCGGGCACGAAGGCTGGGAGGCGACTCCTGATGGCCATGGGTATCCCGTCGGCCACAGTGGACGACAATTACCAGGGATTGCCAAGAAGACAACGTGAACAAATCATCGTTTCCCCCCATTCCGCGCAATATGCACCCGCTGCGAAACACGGGAAGAAGACGGGCCAGGGCAGCGGCGATCCTCCGCAGTGTAGCAGAGGTCCCTGGGGAGAGCTGTTTTGTCGACGCGGCCAGGTACGGGAACAGCAACAAATACGCAGTGGTCTCGGTCGACCAAGCTGGTTCGGTCATCAATGCCGCATCGATTGAATGTTCCTCCTCGAGCGCTGCCGAGCAGGTGGCCATCGCCGTCGCTCTCCTCGACGAGAAGCGCGCGAACGTATACAGCGACTCACGGGCAGCCGTCCGTGCCTTCGCCGTCGGCGCAATCGCCAAGGAAGCACGCCGTATTCTCGGTCAAAAAGACATCTCTAACCACATCTTAACGTGGTTCCCTGCTCACATGGGTCATTTTGAAGGAGGCCCCACCAACCTCAACGAGCTGGCCCACTCCAAGGCGCGAGGTATGACGTTCCGCGCCCACGGAGGTTCTCCCCAGCCCACGACGTTGGACAATAGAGATCAGCCCACCACATACAATGAAATTACGCAGCACTTCTACCTAAGCAGGAGGGTCTACCCCCCCTCCTCACAGAAAACTACACAGAGCCCAGGCCATGACGCTTAGACTCCTGCAGACTGATTCATATCCAAATCTGGCCTTATTTCACAAAATTTACCCGGATACCTACACTAGAAGCTCGTGTCCCCTTTGTGGGGAAGTAGCTAACTTAGAGCATATGCTCTGGCGATGCCCCTCGTTACTGGGCAGTGAACAAGCCGACCCAGCCAAGTGGAGCTCCGCCATCAGAAGCCCCAACAAGGGGGGATCAGCTTTGGGCCGTCCAGAGAGCCCACGATGCGGCGGTCAGGCTAAGCCTGCCCGTCCCAACGTGGGAGAAGCCCACTGCGCGCTAGTCGCGTCTCTCAGGACTATATTTAATAAAGTTCCACCATCCATCCATGGTGTCATTACATTTGTCAAAACAAGTTCTACAGTACGCTTCCATGCCCTCCGACTCGCTCGCTATCCTCCTCCGGACCGCCATGTTGGTTTACTTCGCGCGCCACCTATAGGCCGCGGACAGTGCGAATTCTTGAACATTAACCAACTAAAGCAACTTGGTGCTCTTCCGTCAAGTTCCACCGTTTCCAATGCAAACATTGCGAGGAAAGCAGAGGCGTCAGGAGTGGATTGTGGCAGTTCACCGCACTAAGCGATGTTTTTACGGTCTTCTCACTTTGAAGAACTTTTTGGCGTACACAGTATTATTACTAACTATTAACGGGGAGACACGCGATGACCGGGCTGATTTGAAAGGAAAGTAAATTCGAACAGACAACCACTGTGTATTTCGAGATTGTGCGCTGGCTCTCCGAGACATCCGTTTGTAATGTGACAGCAGCGGAGCATGTTAGCTTAATACGCCTCCGTTTATATACCGTCCCTTGAGCATTACAAGTGTTTTCTTCAGCTGATGGCGGTAAATTTCCCGTCGCCGCTCAATGTAAACAGATTTAAGCTGCGTGTTTTCACAGAGCGTTTATGTTGGCCTTGCATGCAACACACATTGCATTGCTAGGATCGAGGTCGTCGGTTCGATTCCCGCATACGGCAGCTGCATTTCAATGGGAGCGAAATGCGGTAACACCGGCGTACTTAGATTTAGGTGCACGTTAAAAAAGCCCAGGTAGCCAAAATTAATCCGAAGTCTGCCACCACGGTGTGCATCATAATGATGCAGGGGTTTCGACACATAAAGTATTATGCTGAAAAAAAAAAGCCAAGGCTTCAATAAAATGTTCGATAGTTTCGCGAAAGCAGACGCGGTTATCACAGGCAAATCTAGACGTAACCATAAACATGCGTGATCCCAATGGATATTGTATAGTATGACGATGATCAAGTGAGCTGTCAAAACAACCGAAACGACATTCGAATCGGCGAACACGATGCGTGATCAGGCGTGGATATTATCCGCAATTAAACACGCCGCTGCAGGAAACATGCAATGTCGAAGTGAGTATAACAGATTTTTTTTTTTTACGCGCATCATTATGCTGTCAAAGGGAACTGTAAAAAATCCCAAGTGGCATTAAACTTACGATACGACCCAATGCAAAGCTCTGCAAAAGTGAAACTCCCAGGAAACTGAACAGTGCGCATTTCAATGCTGCCAGCGACTCAACAAGTCATTCATGTTTAATATATCCTCCAATTTCCGAGAGATAACAGGATTCCTTCACCACATTACAGCTTGAAGCAATGTGTTTTCGGGAGTGACAAAGCGTCGTGCCTGGCGTAGATGGTGCGTTTCTACCTCTTTCCTCTTTGAAAACCGCCCATGACGCCTTTCAAGACACCAAGTGCGCGAGCTGCGTCACACTACATAACATAATGCTGCCACTGTTCAACTGATAAACAGAGGCATGGCAGCCACAGATTGTTTGTGTCGTCGCAACATTTACTCGTAGGAAAACTGACGCGACATATGCGGAAACAAGCGGGTCAGTGCAGCGGAGAATAAAGAGGCACTCGATTCTTGCAAATCGTGCGGGGTCTGCTTCGTGTTCGCCACCATATGAATGGTTGTTTTACAAATTTGCGCCCATTTCCTCCTGAGTTTGCACGCAATCGTAATATATTTCAATGTGGAACGTGATGCCACGAAATAAAAGCGGCATGGTGTCATTACATTTGTCAAAACAAGTGCTACAGCAGGCTTCCATGCCCTTCTGCTCGCTCACTATCATCCTCCGGACCGCCATGTTGGTTTACTTCGCGCGCCACCTGTACGCCGCGGACAGTGCGAATGGGAAAAGCAAGCAAGCGCGACCCGTCCGAGCGACCGGAGATTTCCCCTCTCTTCGCCAGGGCAGCGTACGGCGCTGCGCGAAATTGAGCTTGGGTTCAAGACCTTTTTCACGGAGAGGAGGAGCGTAGCCTCGAACCGGTGCATTTTCGTCACTCTCTCTCTCCACCGGCCATTCGGCTACCGCTGCTGCTGTGTGGGGATGGCCGCGCTTTGCATGCGGGGCGCGTGAGAGGACAATGTGTTTCCATTTCTTTTTATGCGCTAAAGCAGTTGTGCTGCCGAAAATCAGAATATCGGACGAGAACAGGTCGACAGGCTACCATGGCGCTGTGTTTGGCTGTGAAAACAACTAACGAAAGCTCAAAAGGCTGACAGTCAAGACATGTGCAGGGTGCACCTTGCTTCGAAACGACTTTGCTTAGGTCACAGGCCTTCTTATCCGACAAATATTTTATTATATGTGGTGTCTATCGTTGTGGCCGTTTCTTCATTACACCACTTTGTGAATCTGCTTGGGTGCTGGTACACTTCATCATCTGCAGCAAAAAGAAGCCATGTCAGAGCTGACGCTTAATACAGAAAATGTTTTGCCCAGAATTGTTCTGTTGTAACATCAACATACCCGATTTATATGCAATAGCACATGAGTTACGATACCAGCTGCTACCGAAATCTAAGCGCGTGCAATTTCGAGATTATCGAATGAGCCCTTTCCAAACTGCATGACAGAAAGGTCTGCATGGCATAAGTGTTCTTTGGCACAGGAACGTGCATCTAGCGTTTCTTCGACGGCACGGCATTTCTCGACTTG
Organism: Rhipicephalus appendiculatus; assembly: GCA_030522465.1. Lineage (NCBI taxonomy): Eukaryota > Metazoa > Arthropoda > Arachnida > Ixodida > Ixodidae > Rhipicephalus > Rhipicephalus appendiculatus. Next base: position 17,771 of record JALIZH010030012.1, read on the forward strand.
TCAATTTTGCGACGATAACCGGGGCAGTTTTATGACAACCGCACTTTTTTCTTTTTTCCCAACAGCCTGAGTGTCGTGAATAATCGACCCACAGTAGTTAAAGCCAGGTCGCTAGCTGAACGCGTGCGCTCGTCGTGATGCTTCTTAAAAAATAAAATAAAAAAAAAAAGACCGACAACAACGTTACCAAAAACGGGCGCACTTTCGGCGAATCGCCAGTGGCGGCTGCTCGCGCCGAAGTGAACTTATGCCATGCCATGCTTCCAGATGTGCAAGACGTTTATTTTCATAATCTCTTTGTGTTGCTTCTACGCGGAAATTCGAGCTCATCCGTCGTAGATCCGTTTCTTATCCTGCGCAACGATGAGATGCAAGCTTTTGACTACGACGACGACACGAATCAACACAGGCATCGGTGTTTGTGCTTCCTTCGTTCCATAAACTTTGTATTGCGACGTTCTGAGCGGAACCAGATGATCTGCTAGCGATTATAGAGTTACGTTGAACACAAATAATCATGGCAAAGAAACCCGACAGTCATTTTAAACACTAATGCGCGCACTTAAAGTGCAGTTGGACAAGGCGTACGTATTCGCTCGACTCCATTTACGTTTCACCTATTACTTCGAGAGTTGTCCGAAAATTTAACGTTAGTGCATACTCCCAGAACCCCACAAAGCCAGCTATAACAAAACATACTAACCAATTTCCCATTTACACGTGCTCCTTAAGGAATGCATTGAAATTCTACTCACCTCCTATGTGTATCGTCGGCACCGCTGCGGGAACTTCTCGTGGGTCGCCGCTGCTTTCTGTTTCAGCCATTTCGATGCTACAATAAAACGGCAGCGCACACCGGGTTGAGACACAATACACGAAACACAAAAGGACGACACAAGCGATACACGAAACACAAAAGGACGACACAAGCGCTGAGCGCTTGTGTCGTCCTTTTGTGTTTCGTGTATTGTGTCTCAACCCGGTGTGCGCTGCCGTTTTATTGTAATTATGACCAACCAACTAGCCCACAAGTTCATTTTAAGCAATTTCGATGCTGACAGCTTAGCGATTATTTACTAGCGATTTTACACTCGCGAAGCGTTGCTGTATTTTGACCGTGTACCGCGAAGAACTGAAATTCGCAACTTTCACGACCTAAAGAGGGCGCTAGTGGTAATCCAATATGGCTGTCGTTTGGGGGATCGTGCCGACGCCGCCGGACAGTGTCCCCGTCACTTCGAACAGCGTAGTCTTTTCGGCTCCAGCCACCGCAGTGGCGGATCCAAGGGGGGGGGCGGTAGGGGCGATCGCCCCCCCCCCAAAGCCTGTATCATCCCCCCTTCCCTTCATTGCCTGCGTCCACCTCCTTTGCCAGGTTGCCTCGGCTATCACTGCCCAAACCACAGAGGAAGCCGAATGCCTTGGGCGTCCGCTTCCAATGCGGGAGCTACCGGACTCGATTCCTAGTGCCGCCGGACACCCGCCGGTTTTTTCTAAGGTAGAAGAGTTGCCCCGGCATGACAGTCCGTGTTCTGGGTACTCCATTCTCGAGATGGTGCCCTTGTCTTTCCTCCAACTTCTTTCACCTCCTTTTCCTCTTTCCCATCTGCTACTTTAGTCCTCCTCCCCACCCCCTCGACAGGAGGGTTGAGGTGTCCTCCTTGACGAGAGACAGTCCCGTGCTTTTCTACAATCTTCTCTATCCAAGAATTTCATCTCCTCAACCCCTTTGCTACCTCAGCAAAAGGGGGGTGGCAGCTTAAAGGAGCATTGACACAAAAATTTTGCATCTTGTTTTTTCTACGACCCACTTATCAAGGATAGAAAGCTCGTTTGCTCGAGCGCGCGACGGTTAGTTATTTGTATTTGTAGACTGTTTTGTAGCGCCCAGTCGCAGTTTCGGTTTCAGAGAGCGCCGAGTGCAGAGTAGTTTTCATGAAAACAGAGTTGGCTGCGTGAGCACACAAAACCGCGTGCTAATGCGGGGTGGGGTAGGGGGGGGGGGTGCAGTGGGAGTGCGAGGCTAGCCTCATACATACATAATAGGGAGGGCGGAGCTGCGGCGAACCTTCGCCCCCCCCCCCCCCCTTCTGAAGGGGAACCCTGCGCACGTCTATGTACGTGACCCCCAAATATGCGCTGTCGAGGCAAGGCCGCCAGCCTTTGTACTCCCGTGCAAGTCTGTCCCATATTTCCGTTGAAAAGGTCTGCTAGGAGAAAGCGCTCGCACGAATCGTGCCAGCTAGCACAAACTGGTGGCGCAGGTGGTGGTTGGTTGGTTGCACGTAAACCAAAGGAGCTTTTCGCGTGAAGTGGCAGGACACAGTGGCGGATCCAAGGGGGGGGGGGGGGGTGACTTGGCGATCGCCCCCCCCCCCGCCCCCCCAAAGCCACCGACCTCGCCCCCCTTTCCCCAGGACTATCTCGACAGGAATTTTTCGGCACGCGAAATTTTTTAGGCCGCTGCGGCGGCCTTGGCTGTTCGCGGCGACATGCACCCATCACTTGCCATCTGCTTGGCGCGAAGCCGGCTAACCCCCGCCTTTTTGAAAGCGAGCTAAACAACATGCGTGCCATTATGCACCTTCAGACAGAACTGAAATGTGTTTCCTGCTTGAGCATGCCAACGATGTCACACGGGCAGGGGGGCATCCTCCTGAAAATCGTTTATGAGTGGTGACACAATACAAAGAAGCATAGGCGTGCGCACGTGGGCGGGGGGGGGGGGGGGGGGGGTGAGGTGCAAAGCCAGCTACGTCGTTAGCTCGCCATGGTGAATTCCGCCTTAGTGTCATTTGATTCGCCGATAGTGCGGTGCAGTGTAGTCTGCGCTATGGGCACTGTTGGGACTCCGGTGCGGTGGGACTCGACCACGGTGTAAGAAATAATTTTTCTTACACCGTGGTGCGAAAGACAAGTGGGTGGGGGGCGTTGGGGGGGGGGGGGGGGGGGGAGTCGAAGACCTCGGAGAAGGCGGCTGTTGTCTCGAACCCCTGCAGGGGCTAACGCCTGCATTCAGGTGAAGACATGATCTGTATCGATGACAGCGTCTCCAGCGGTGCCTTCTCACGCCGTCAACGTCGCGAACGGCGCAACGTCGTGTTACCTCCGTAGTGTTCCATCGAACCCGTCCACGGCGGCATTCCTGGCTTGCTCTACCACGCCTGCAAGAACCCTCCAGGAAAATGCGGTGCTCTGTTCCTCCGTCCATGCGGAGATCCTTGGGGGGACTGACAGGTTCCCGCGCAGTGGCGCCTGCTATAATAGAGAGTTTTAGCAAGTTCCGGAAATACGGCACGTACGGTGCGCAAATACGGTAGCGTTCCTTCTTTCCTTCTCTCTGTGCCTTTGCCGCTCCCCGTTCCAGTGACACTGCGTCCTTCGGCGTAGGTTGACAGGCAACAATCAGGCGTGACAACCCCACAGCAACTTTTGGGAAAGCTCTTGTGGTGTTGTGGTGCCTTCCCCGGCAAAAGGTCAACTAGAATGAGTTGAGCGCATACGAGGACATGGACAGAAGAAGGAGACATACACACACTGGCGCTCGTATGCGCTCAACTATGTATGTGTCCTCGTATGCGCTCAACTCATTCTAGCATGACCAACCAACAAGCCCGCATCGCCACCCTCTTCAAAAGGTCAACGACGGGAAAGGGAGAAGCAGTACCGTCATACGATAGCGTATTTCCGAAACTTGCTAAAGCTCTCTAATGAATTCCAGAGCCGGTCGTAACAGCGCCAACCAGCCGCGTGATACTTAAATCGTGTTCTCCCCAGCCGATTTAACGAGCGGAGTCTTTTGTCTTTTTTTTTTCTCTTTTTTTTGGCGCTCATCTGAGAAACCGGAGCTGATCGCGGAGGCCACAAACCAGCTATAAAGAACTTGGTGCGGTGCCCTGTGGCATCAGCGCAACTTCTTTCTCCAAATCGTCCTTCAGAGCATCAAAAGGGGTTTACTGCGAAGTACTTAAAGGGGCCCTCCAACACTATCCAACCCCCCATTTTTTACTCGTGGGTTGTGTAGACTGATGGCTGGGGATAATTTTGGCATAGGTCTAAGCGCTGACATTACATGATTTAGTATTTTAATCACGCAATAAAGTCACTACATCGCTGCCGACCGCATCAGCGCGTAGTGGCGCTCGCCAGAAACATTGCGGGCGGAAATGACGACACGAGGTCACCGCTTATGATTCTGACAAGTCAGGGAGGCTCATTTCTCACCTCGCTGCAGCCTCACGTCGCTGCCCGACCATGTAAACAAAACAGCGTGGTCAGGCACCACGTTGCTTGTTGCTGTGGTAACAGCGTCACCAATACATTCGACTGAACAGGCAACAATGGTTTGAGAGCTTCCCCTACGTACGCGCTTTCAGCTCATTTCATTGGACACACGAAATACGTCACAACAGGCGAGTGAAATGGGGTCATGTGACCCCGCGAAATTCGAGCTGAGGGTAGGTTTCTTTTTTTTGTATTTTGAATTTTCCGAAACGAATAACTTCGGACAGCGGGCTCCTGTCGCTGTAGTTCTTGCTGCACTAATCTGCCCATACTTCACTCTATGCAGCCCGCAAGTAAAAAATGGAGGGTTGAAGAGTGTTAGAGGGCCCCTTTAACTGTCGCCGATGTGTTAGTTGTACAAAACGCTTGTCACAAAAGGGAACTCGCATTCCAGGAAGACGCCAGCGCGGCAACACAGCGTTTGGAAAGGGTCCTTTTTGTGTTTCCTTTCGCATTCCTTGTGTTGTTTTTTCTTCTTTCTGCTTTTACTATGTTTGTAGTAAACAGAGAAGCTTAATCTGGAAGAAAGCTCTCGTCTTCGTTTGTTGATGTGTTCCCCCCTCTTGCTTCGCGTTATGCCACTTTAGCAAAACTGGAAATTCAACAAGCCCTAACCACTAATCTACTACGTAGAAGCAAGGAAGGAGCATTCCTTTCTTTTTTTAGATACACATGCCTCCTGCTCTGTTAGTAGTCCGTACTGGCACGCGTTGCCTTTCAGTGTCAATAGATGTGGAAACCATTCAATATCATTCGTCGTACAGACTGTTCCAAAAGACAGCAACACAGGTCACCATCAGTGGCCACATGAAACAAAGATTATTCCGACATATTCACAAAGAGGGGATCAGCTTTGTTGAGCTGAACCGATCCAGACGAGAGGGCCTGCACTGTTGACACGCTCGGCCCTTTCTTGAACTACGTCTCCAGGTGCAGGGATCGGTCACCATGCGTCTGGATGACTTCGACGATGTCTGGGGTGACTTCGAGCATTCCAGTGCTTTGTTTCAGGAAGGGTCGTATGACTTCACGAGCTGCGAAGTAAAGTCTGATTTTTTTCCAAGACAGAACACGCAATTGTGAAAAGGGGAGAGGAGAATCTCCCGCTCCACATCTCTTTGCCCTTTCTGCTTCCCTTTGCACATTTCCAACGAAGGCTTTCTTCGATCATCCGCCACGACGATTAGGCGCCTTTTTCTTCTTCGAACCACAACCACCACCACCACAAAGAGAGAGAGAGACACACACACACACTGAGGTGCCACTTCCAACAATGTTTATGAAAGGCTTCTTGGTCGCCGCCAAGGTACCCTCGGATGAGTGGTTTTGGGGGAAAGAGAAGAAGGCGCTGTTTTCTGTCTTCCAGGTGGGGACACGGCTAAACGCCTACCCTCCGAGCAGCTGCGAATAATGCGTGACCGTCCTGCCCTCCGATGGTATCCGTGAATTTCATTCGTCGAAGAACGACACCATATGATGGAACGTAGAACCACACTCAAACATTTGCCCTGCCGGTGAAACTACGCTATTTACCATCTGCAAGGTGGCATCAGCTACAGCGCGATGTCGACTTGCTATGCTGTTGGTTGCTCAAAGAATGTTGCGAAAGGAGACAAGCTTTTTTGTTGTTCCACGAGGAAAAGAATTAAACAAAACATCAAACGGCGAAGGAGATACCTGCGTCGTATCAGGAGGAAGAACTTTTACCAAGGTAGGCCTTGCGACGTAAGTCGATCATTACTGAATTTGTATCGTGTGAACCTGCTTCCGCAGTTTTTTAGATGAAGCTGTCTTGATACTGCTTGATACCAATGTCTTAGTTGAACAAAACAAGAAGCAACGTGACATTAGCGGCTCGGGTTTCTCGGACGGTTTTTGTAACAATGATATCGAGATCGTTCTAGCCGGTTCGCCAAATATTTGAAACCGGCGATAGCAATTGCAGCAAAATCCTTAGTGTAATAATTTTCCATTTCCGAACATTTACTGCATGCACGTGCGAATACGATTCACCAGAGTCCTTCCTAACGAACAGCGGTTCCTCACTGTCGCGTTTAAAGCAATTGCCCTTCAACCTTAATCTCGTTAATTTCACCATCGTATGCTTATTCTAATAGAGGTGAAAATTTGGTCATAGATTCATTTTTAAATCTCACGCCGAAATCTGCACGCGTGACGCCAGGGATTTCAAACGGCATTTTTCGTATTTTGGCAACATTGAATTAACCTTCCTGAAATTGGTATGTTATGTCTATGCCCCTCGCAGTACGATGTACTTCATTTTAGCGATTGCAGCAACTACGTATGACCTAGTAGACGGCGTCAAAATCTATTAAGTCAATTTCGAGGTGACGTCGTTACCCACATTTTTTTTTCATGCGTTTTCTCGCGGTAGGAGTGGTGTTTTGTGAATTTGTAATTTACAAACGCGCGAAAAGTCATTTTTTCTTGTAGTGTCCTAAGCGAAGGAATGTGTCCAATGTATCTTCGCCTCCTCGCCCTTTGCCCTTCGGTTACTGCGGGTTGCGCAATACACCCCCCCCTCCCCCCCCGACCACCGCCCCCCCCCCAAAGGACGTCCCTGGATCCGCCCCTGAGCCACCGTGTTATCAAGGTTTTGCTTAGAAAGCCATTGACTCTCGGATGTATTATGTCACACACGGAGAGTTGAGAAACGCGTGTGCGGTGTATTATTGAAGGAGAAGAAGTTTTGAACGCCGGGCACATCATTTGCTGTGGTGTGAAGGAATGCACAGCTCCGTTGAACACAATCCAAGTATTGTGCCTGCAGACTTCCCGGCTGCGGAAATACCCCCATGAGCCGTGGTTCGAATTCAGGAGCGACGAAACGATAAAGGTAAGTCCACGTACTGTACTGGCTTATTTACTTTCCTAGTGGGGGGTGTACCTCTCTTCTCTGGGGTATTTTCGCCGACTTTGAGTGTGTGACCGCACTTATTCAAGAGTAGTTATTTTTTTTTTTATCTGCTGATGGATAGTACAGAAACACCTGTTGCTCGCCAGGCCCGAACGCTTCGCGCGAACGAAGTGCTTGCTGCTCATGCGCGCTAGATCATGCGAGCGGATGGCTACGCTCTTCAGGGGGGTCAGTGAGTCCGAGGCACCTTGCACGGAAGCTAATGTAGTACAGGGGTAGAGCAAACTGACGCTTCTGCTTCTTGTCCTATGTCTTTTCGCTTCGATGCACTGCTACGAAGGAAGCAGTGGCCCTCTGAAGAGCGCAGCCATCCGCTTGCATGATCTAGTTAGGGTGAACGACCGTACACCTACAGTCGCGACGTCGGTGTTCGAACGCTATTATCGCTTTGCACGGCCGAAACCACGCTACTTTTATGCGCTCGTAAACAAAAGGCACTTAGTTGTATTTGACTGCTGAAGCGTGATCTATGCGGTAGCACAGCACGTGGCAAAATTTCAGGCATGCTTGGAAGCTGATTTCATCACCGTAGAGACATTAATTTCAAATAATTTTTTATTTACATCATGTATAGTCTATTTACATCATGTATAGGGGGGGGGGGGGGTCCTAGTCACCTAAAAGGGGGGTGGGCGTTAGGATGAACCTTCGCCCCCCCACCTGAAGGAGAACCCTGCGCACGCTTATGCTTCTACTGAAATGCCGCGAGTACAAATGTTTTAAATGCGAATGCATTTCATAGTCGGGCTATGTCAGGCATCCGGCGTTGTGCGGCGTTGGCGTTGTCCGCGGCAGGTGTTTTATCTCCGCTCTCACTGCCTCTCCCATAGCAACAGCTGCGGGCGCGCGCGCTTACCCTCGCCCCTAGCAACCGGAACAGGTGGTGCGGGCGGAGTAGCGGAGAGTGAGTGGATAGGAGGAGCGCGCTTTGACGCGTGAGGGCGCTCGCATCGCGGGAGCTCGGCGGAGCTATATATGAAAAAAAAATAAAAATAAACAAAAAAGAAAAAACACAAAAAAAAAGCAAAAAAAAAACAGGCGCTGCGCCGTGCTCCCGACCGGGCTGCAGAAATTAGGCGCCTTTTCCTTCTTCGAACCACAACCACCATATATAAATGGAGTGAAGCGCGCGCGAAATGCATTCGCATTTCCTCACGATTCCCTTCGGGGAGGTGGGGGGCATTTTTTTCTCTCTCTCTTTTGCAGGGTTACTGCTCGTGCAAACCAGGAAACCAGCTACCCTGTTCCAGGAAGCCTCGCCTTTGACTGCACGGCGTGTGCACAGCGGCACCCAGCACATTTTGTGATTCTTGAACCTGTAGCTCGTAGTGAAGAACCAATAAAGCAAATAATTGCTACTACGAGTCTACGACTCGCAGTACCTGTCTGACTTCGATAGTTCACTACAGAATTCAGAAAAGCCGTCGTAAAAATCGCCAGCGACTAAAAAATGCCCCCACCTCCCCGAAGGCAATCGTGAGGAAATGCGAATGCATTTCTTGCGCCGACACCGACTTCTGCCATCGCCTTGAGAGGCGCCCAGCCAGCGAACGGTCGAGAGTGAGGCGCGAGCGGACGGGAGAGTGGGGCGCAGGGAGGAGAGAGAGCGAACGGCGAGAGAAGGAGCGGCGAAGCACTGCACCTACCCTCTCCTACACTCTCTCGCACCACATGCTCCGGTTGCTAGGGGAGAGGATAAGCGCGCGCACCCGCAGCTGTTGCTATGGGAGAGGGAGTGAGAGCGGAGAGATAACACCTGCCGGCGCGAGGACAACGCCGGATGCCTGACATAGCCCGACTAAGAAATGCATTGGCATTTAAAATAAAGCATCAGCGAACCGCTGAAGTGATGCCGACTGAACGCCGGTGTGAGTGGCTGCGTGGGCATCCCCCAAACGACAGTTACGAGGGCTGCCGCATGGCGGCGCTATCATCGGTGAAAGTTGCGAATACCCTGTGAATTGAGCGCATACTCTGCATACACCGCCGCAGACCCCCACACACCGGCGCGGCGGCAAAACATCGCAGACGCTAGACGGCGCTGCGGCAGAAAAAATGGCAGCCTCCTTGTTAAATTGGTCTATAAGCGCTCGCTAAACAGCATCGCCCTTGACCACCTGCTAGGTTTCGCAAACGTTGTCGATCAACCGCTCCCCTCTGGTGAGATTCACACCGTAAAAATCCTTTTTTCCATCTCTGACATCTTTCTAAACCTTCGGAGCAAGCGACAAGTGAGGCTGCACGTGCAAGGCGAGCAGACGACAGCGCGTGTAATGCGCGTGAACGTGCTGACAACGCGCAGTCGAAAGCCAGGAGCGGGGAGACGAGTTGCAAGAAAGGCGGCGAAACGCGTGCGCCGCAGCGCCCCCTGGCCGAGCTTGGGAAGAAAAAAATTGGCCGCGTATCTGCGTGCTTCGCTGCAAATGTCGTCGAAAGACGATAGTCTTCTGCCGGCCGTACTACAATGTTTAGCCTTGGCTCAGACAGCGCTTTCTCTATGTTGAATCGGCCGCATCTGGCTGGCCTTGATAAAATAGAGGAGGCGCTGCGTGAGACATGGACGCCATCTGGCAGTGCTGTCGAGAAACATCACCTTGCGCAGAACCCAGGGCAGTTCGTGTATAGAGTCGCTTTTTGAGCGCAGCCTAAGAAACGCTGGGGTCTTTAGAATTACGTATCTATGTATTTTCTTTTAAAGGAACATACCAGCTACTACTTATGTATTGATGTTGCGCCTCAGACATGCGTAACATTTGCTTTTTGATCGACAATTGGACGCGAACAATAAAGTTCATTCGAGAGCTTATGCGAGCACCAGCGATAACCCTAGAAGGTTCGGTGGCCACTGTATAAAAGACGACGAGTTCTGCTGATGATCAGTTTATTGGCGGCCGACGCTGTGTTCGCCGCTATCAGTGCACAGTGTGTATTGCAGTACTTTTCGTTTACCGGGCACAGGTTCGCCCAAATAAAGAGTTTCGACTTGAACACGCCGACTGCTGCCTTCGTCAACGTCGCAACCACATCACAATATGTAATGTCGGTAGCATTAATAATGTGTGTTGTTGTGTATTTAGAATTCATTCATTTTGTAGGTTAGTGTCACATTTGTCTCTGTGCGGACAGCCCCAGCTGTGACACTGGAGCTGTCCACACAGCCACAGGTAGCTCGCACTTCTATGGTAAGCTGATAATCTGCAAGCTAAGGGTTTTGCGAACTATAGAACTCTCCAACAACGATCACTGATAAGAACCTGGCAACAAATTACACACATCAACGCAGGGCCCTTAAGTTAGTCTTCTGGTAATCGGAAGGACTTGCTCTACAAGCTCAATGACATTAACAACAGTGAAGTCGCCCATGACATGGTGGCTCTGCTAACCCTGTGCTGGTGTCTCATGGCAACTGTCAGCTTTTCACTAGCCATATAAATATCGATACGTAAACCTGACTAGTCATCTGTTTAACACACTCAGCTATGGATATTGGACAAAACAGCCGTCTTTAGACTGTCGACGTAAGCAACAGAATCCATGCTGCTTTATCCAAGGATCAGTCACCACCTCCTGGCAGGTGCCATGTGGTTAACAAAAAAATGCTGTAGTGGCTTAGCTCGGCTATGCCAGGATATACGTAGCGTTAGCCAAAGCTTCAGCTCATTATTCTTAGCTTTCCTTGATTGTCTAGATAGTCTAGGATTAGCTTGATTATCATGCTTACTGCTGCTCCAATGACACACACACGGTATACGTATTATGTGGCACATGTATATTAATTTTTGCTCAACGTCGTTGCTTCTATATTGCCACAAAGACGGCTCGGTGATCAGTGAAGTAACACGCTGCCGCCTCTATGGCCCCAACGCAGTATTTGGAATTATCTGTCTCTGATAGACAAGATGAATGGTGGTGAATCCCAAATCCTGCTTCCATGAATCCCAAATCCCAGCTTGGGACGCTAATTGCCAGGCAACTACTTCAGGATCCGATGAGTCAAGCTTCTCCGCTCTTCTGCGCCGTTGAGCAGCATTTGCGCTCTCCTTCTCCATGGCTAAACCACACAGGCAAACGCCAGTCAGAAGCGCCGTGGCTCCAGCGCAGTGTCAGACGGCGACTGCACAGCGAAGGCTGCACGCGCGCGCCGGCGGCGCCACTGCGTCTACCACGGCTACGACGTCACTCCTCTGGAATGCGCAGACCGGCAGCGGCGAGTCGCGCGCGGCGGCGGCGGAGTGCGCGGGAGCCGCCGGCTCAGGTGCGCCAGCTCTGTGACATCACTGATCCTCGCGCATGCGCAGCACGGCTCTTGATGTGCCACGCGAAACGGGCTTGGCTAGGCCAGTGTAGCTAACGCTACAAAATAGGTGCACTATTACACTTGAATATGGGCTGGGTGCTGCTTTCTGTTGCACAAATGAGTTTGCCTGAAGACCTGAGAGTGCTAAAGCTTGCTTCTGCTAAAGTGTAGCAATTCATTGAAAAAGCAAGATCAGCTTGCACTGTTAAGGGCTATGACGTGGCTATCATGTGTGCTTCAAATTCGGAGCTCTGAAAACCTAGCTGCAAAGCTTTATTACACGAAACGACTTATGCCACTGAAGTGCACAGCAATGAGGTCCACTGTGTCGCTGAAACAGCATGATTGTAACATAAAACAAAATGTACAGATAGCGTCGTCAGAATGTGTGCCACAGTAAAACACAAGAACAATTCATATTTGCATATCGCAATTTAGGCATGGAATGGTGCCTATGTATCAACTCGAACAAGGGTGTGAACAACAATGAACATAGCCTCCACAGTGGCACAGTGGTTACGGTGCTTTGCTGCTGAACCAAAAAAAAAAACACGGGTTCAATCTCCCACGTGGCAGCTACATTTCAACAATGAGCATGCCTGTAACATAAAAAAATGCACACATTGCGTCGTCATCAGAATGTGAGCCACAGTACAACACAAGAACAATTCATATTTGCATATCACTATTTAGGCGTGGAATGGTGCCTATGTATCAACTCGAACAAGGGTGTGCACAACAACGAACATAGCCTCCCCAGTGGCACAGTGGTTACGGAGCTTTGCTGCTGAACCAAAAAAAACACGGGTTCAATCTCCCACGTGGCAGTTGTGGATCAACAGAGGCGAAATACTAGATGCTCGCGAAATGTGCAATGTCGGTGCACGTTAAAGAACCACAGGCGGTCGAAATAGCCAGGAGCCCACCGCTATGACGTGCCTCATGATGATGTAGTAAAAGCTCATTAATTCGAACTCTGTTCATTCAAACTAACGCCCTGGTCCCAGCACAGCCCTGTGTATTTCTATGGGGGAACACTCCCGATAATTCGAACGCGTCGGTGTCCACAACAGTTAATTCGAACTGGGAGCCACCTGGCTTTCATTTCTCCTCGCATGAGTCGCCCCAGAGTGATCACATGTTGCAATACCAAACCCTATATATACCAGAGATACAAAACAACAAAACAGCAGCATTTCTCCGCAGATGAGAACTCGGACGCTGCACTGCAGCTCTTGGGCAAGCTGTAAATGATGCTCATGAAGTCGCGACAGAAAAAGCGCAATAAAATGCAAATCACTGGTTACTTTTAATTTAGATTGCGTTAACTCTGCCATGTAAATGAACGTGTTTTGGAGCATAAATAGCATCATATATTTCGACATAAAGGCCTAATGCTCACATGAATGCATGTCGCTGCTTGTTTCTGGCGTATCACTGGCGGATCAATTTTGTTGGCTGTTAGAGCTCCATGAACTTACGAAATCACTTGCCGCAAAACGTGTAGTATCGCCTAATTCGCGATTACAAGTCCAGAGGTGGCTTCTTTGGGTGATGCCCACGCAGTGCAGTGCGATGTCCGTTCATTCTAGCGCCCACCCACTAATTCAAACACCGCTTAATTTGAACAATCTTAGAGCCCCCCTTCGAGTTCGAATTAACGAGTTTTTACTGTATTGTGATTATGGCATGTAAAACCTGAGGAATCTTTCTGTTGTTGCAACCATGAACGGATTAATCCTCCACGGTGGTACAGTGCTCAGCTGCTGACCCGGAAGTTGAGAGTTTAATGCTACAGCAGATGCAATTCGATGGAGGTGAAATGCTGTACTCGTGGACAACTAGGCTCTGCAATCGAGCAAAGGCTGGAGAGCCAAACACTGCGCTAATGCTACTGCGCTAATGCCGTGCGCAATCATTAAACTCGTGAGGCCACGCGCTCCCGTGTTGCAAGTAATATTGAGCGAGAGTGTACCTCAAATGCTTACTACAAATGAATGTGGTCCCATAATTGCATCCATGCTTTCTACGCGAGATAAAAAAAAACTGCATTTTCTATAGTAAGCTCTCAGAGACGGGATCGAGCACAAACAAGTGAGATAATTGTTTTACTCTATGCGTTGTCATTTCGCGTTCTTGCACATGTGAGAAACTCGCGCCTTGTACTTTTACGTGTACAGTCGTACTCAATATGACTCAACATGGAAGCATGAGGCCTCACGAGTTTAAAGATTTCGCATTCCTTCCACTAGCCCTTATTTCTGCAACTAAACGCTGTTCTCTCACTGCGGATGTTCCCAAATAGGAAAATAATATTAAGTTACAGAAATGAAGCAAGTTGAAGCCGTGCGCAATCATTAAACTCGTGAGGCCACGCGCTCCCGTGTTGCAAGTAATATTGAGCGAGAGTGTACCTCAAATGCTTAATGGCGTCTGTACCTTCACAAAAGCGCACGTCTCATTCTGGACCTTCCCTCTACTCGCCTAAGAAACTTGCGATGAACTTCACACCCAAATTGTTTTCTAAGCAGACAAATGCTGTGCAATGTGGGTGCGATGTGGCCCAGAGCTGTGCACGGGCCTAATTTTCAAGCCCGAGCCCGGCCCGGGCCCACTGACTGCGTCGAAGGCCCGCCCCAGCCCGACCCTAAAGGGCTTCGAGCCCGTCCGGCCCGGCCCGACGTACAAAAACACAAACCCAGGCCCGGTCCGGCCTGACCATGTGAAAGTTTGCTGCGGAGACAAGATATCACTTTTTGATCATGGGGCATTTTATTCAACATATAAAAGTTAAACACATGCAAACGACACATGTTAGCGCGTATACATATAGATTACAAGTTCTGTAAAAATAACAAGCTGTGTAGTGATTCGGACATCAGGGAAGTGCGGCGCTCCTGCATCGCATATCCCCGTCGAACTGAAGTTCCGTTCGCTGCTCGCACTGGTAGCCGGAATCGCAAATATCTTTTTCGCAAGCATAGCAAGCTTGTAATAATTAGACTCCTTGTTCTTCCAGAAGTCTAGTATCTCAGATGCAGGAGAGGATGATGATTGCATGGATGAATAATCACAAAGGTGATCTTGTGTGCTCATCGCTAAGTGCTAGAAAACAATTCCGGCACAACGTCTATATTTTCGGTTTGATGCGGGCTTTAAACCTGGCCCGGCCCACCCGATGGCCGAGATGAGTAGCCCGAGCCCGAGCCCGGCCCGGGCCAGAGATGGGAAGACGTCCGCATACCCGAGCCCGGCCCGCGGGCCGGGCCGGGCTCGGGCTTTCGGGCTACCCGGAGCCCGTGCACACTTCTAATGTGGCCATCACTTTCCGCAGCAGTACTAATTGTGCGGCAAGCTTAATTACCTTTCGTAGGAGTACATGGACAGATACTCCGTCCCTATAGCTTTCCCATCATTGCCAAGAAGAGTTGTGAAGATAGAGACCCATGCATCTCAATATAGGTGCATGTTAAAGAACCCCAGGTAGTCGAAATTTACGAAGCCCTCCACTACACCATTTCTCAATCATATCATAGTTTCGGCACATAAAACTTCAGCAATTATTATGAAAGGGTTAAAGAAGTATCGACAGACATTTCAAAAGATAGATAACTTTAGCTAGATTTGTATGGACACACACACACATCATCCACAAAATATCAAAGGTCATTTAGCCTACATCATATTTTAAATGAATTCTAGAGTGTATTCTGTGAAACGGAGCACCTTAAGCAGGTTGGAGGAACCGCTTGTCAGACAGCACAGGTGCTGACAAATTTACAATGCCAGCGATAATGATCATTGCCTCATCAAGAACGGCTAGCATTTCCCATGGTATGGGACCCCTGAGAATTCTAAAAAGCTTTAGACGCTGTATGGCCCTTTCAACATACACCCTGGCACGTGCAGTCTCCACAGTTTTTTGTGCATCTTGTGCCGAAAACTGGGCCTGCTTTCGAAGAAAGGGCGGCTGAATCACTCCTATCCCCAACGTGGTACACTTTTTAAATGCGAAGCATTTCTTAGCGAACTTCGGCGACTTTGAGCGTATCTATCTATCTATCTATCTATCTATCTATCTATCTATCTATCTATCTATCTATCTATCTATCTATCTATCTATCTATCTATCTATCTATCTATCTAGCCGCCTACGACTTTGTGCTCTCCTGGCCGTATCGTTAATGGGATTTATACCAAATTTGGTATGGCATAACATGACTGTACGACGAACATAAATGGCTGGTCATATCATGAAAATCATGACTAACTTGTCATGAAAAGTATGATTTACATGCCACGCTCATGGCGCGCTCGCGGCCGTTTCGTTAGCTTGACATACACCAAATTTGGAATTGAGTGACATGACTCTCTGACAAACATAAATGACAAGTGGTAATATGAAAATCATGACTTCATGAGCGACATGACTTGCATTCCACGCTCATAGCGCGCTCGCGGCCGTTTCGTTAGCTTTATATACACCAAATTTGGTATTGAGTGGGGCATGACTGTATGACGAACATGAATGACAAGTGGTAATATGGAAATCATGACTTGTCATGTGCGACATGACTTGCATGCCACGCTCATGGCGCGCTCGCGGCCGTTTCGTTAGCTTGAGATACACCAAATTCGGTATTGAGTGGCATGACTGTATGACGAACATAAACTCAAGTGGTAATATGTAAATCATGACATGTCATGAGCGACATGACTTGCATTCCACGCTCATGGCGCTCGCGGCCGTTTCGTTAGCTTGATATGCACCAAATTTGGTATTGAGTGACATGACTCTATGACGAACATAAATGACAAGTGGTAACATGGAAATCATGACTTGTCATGTGCGACATGACTTGCATTCCACGCTCATGGCGCACTCGCGGCCGTTTCGTTAGTTTGAGATACACCAAATTTGGTATTGAGTGACATGACTGTATGACGAACATAAATGACAAGTGGTAATATGGAAATCATGACTTGTCATGTGCGACATGACTTGCATGCCACGCTCATGGCGCGCTCGCGGCCGTTTCGTTAGCTTGATATACACCAAATTTGGTATTGAGTGACATGACTGTATGACGAACATAAGTGGCAGGTGGTAACATGAAAATCTTGGCATGCATGTAATCTACAATGCCATTTACATGCCACGCTCATGGTGCGCTTGCGTCCAGTTCGCTAGCTTGACATACACCAAAATTGGTATATCGCGACGTGACTGTATAATGAACACATATGACAGGTCGTAACATGTAAAACATGACATGCAAATTATGTAAAGCATGATTTGCTCCTTCCTGGCTGCTTCGCATTATATCGATTCCCACAGTGCGTGGGATCTGCCGGCTTTTATCTATGTTAAAACCCTTGTCAACCATGGCATCATCTCTAAAAGATTCCAGCTGGCTCAGAATTTCTGATTCGTCTACTCATGCTTTATCTCTAAAAGGTTCCAGCTGGCTCAATTTCTCATTCGTCTACGCACGCTCTCCAAAGCAGTCGCGTACAAATGTTATCAGAGCTCCTGGCGAAACACCAACAAGAACCTTCGCTGTGTGCACACCCTTGTAATGAGAGTATGTGAGAATGCGGCATGAAGCGCAATGAGATTTTTTGATCTGCACTTCAGTGCAGTCAAGCACAACTCTCACATCCCTGTACGCAGCAAAGCACCGTGGCTCATTTCGCTCAAGCTCAGTTTTGCTTGGCCAGGGTACTGCAGCCTCGAGCACAGCTGCCAAAGGTTCTATAGTGTTATGGAAATACCTGTGCACACTTGTTTCAGATATCCCAAACAGTGTTGCAATACACTTGAATGACAAAAAAGTCTTCAAGCGTACAAGCACTATAACAACAAGCTCCAGGACACCTTTATCCGTTTTAGGAAAAGTATCAATTTTGGCAACAGCCTGTGTGATTGACATTAATAATGCAATAGTTTCCACTCCCGTAAATGCTTTTACAGCAGAGTCTGTGTTTAGCTGGTCAATAAGAGTTACCTGTGAAGGTGTTGCAACGCTCGTATTATACCTGTACACCAATGTCGTTACTGGCACCTTCACGGCAACTCATCTGCAGAAGCATGTCGACCGCTGTGTCCTCGAGTCCAGTCATCTCACGATGCTTTACGCCAAGCTGCAGGAGCCCTCTGCAGCACGCTCTCGCCCTTCCCCTTCATCTTCCTCAGTGCCGCACAGTTGAAGTAGGCGGCTCTGGTGCCTGAAATGCAATGTATTATTATTTTCTAATAAAAATAAAATCTCAAAGCATCCTTGAATCACTCAAATTAGGACACAGTTTTTCGGTAGTAATGTAGCATTAGCTGTGAAGCAGTTCTGTTTTGATATATAATATATTCGTTAGGCAAGTGATGACAACAATATACTGTAAAAGCTAGGAAGAGCTTGCACAGAACTTGAGTCAACCGTACACCGCTCAGAAAGATATTTTGAATTGCGGTGAAAATGAGAACATTGTTCGTAACATCAGCGGCAATGAGCATTTGTCCCATAAACAAGGAGTTATATGAGTAAGCAGCGTGGAGAGTTGGGCGAGTTGTGCTTGTCTGTCTCACATTATCTTCGTGTCTCGTCCCACTGCGCAGTTCGACCAGAATGAAGGAGTTATATTTTTAATTTGGCCCTGAAAGGGGTGAAGAAATGACCCCTAGCATCACCTAACAGTGATGTGGGTCAATGGATCAATGTAAAGGACCCATGCACGTAGATTTATTTTGCTTGAAAACAAATATATGTAACTTAAATTTGCATTTCACGCACTTCTGGCAGCTTCTCTATGTGTTTGCTTCTTTTTCGTGCATTGAAAGGTGGCACTCCTGGCGCCATCCTTGAGTTCACCGGCGGAGAAA
Source organism: Rhipicephalus appendiculatus (assembly GCA_030522465.1). NCBI lineage: Eukaryota > Metazoa > Arthropoda > Arachnida > Ixodida > Ixodidae > Rhipicephalus > Rhipicephalus appendiculatus. Next base: position 36,167 of record JALIZH010030012.1, read on the forward strand.
CGCCACGTACGCGAGTACAGCGGTCGGTGCCAGCGGATTAGACGCCACCGATTTGATTACATGCCTTCCTAGGCAAACAGCAGCCTGGTTGACTACACTACATTTTCAAACCACGGCTTTATTTGAGCGATTGCGTGCTGTAAACGACTATTTTAGTAATCTGTTTATTTTTAAATGAAACCGTATTAATCCTGCAAGAACTATACGTGGTTCTAGTGTTTGACTTTCACCGTCACAACGATTGTCATTGTGTGCACTAACCACTGTTGCTGACGTCCCTAAACCGTTTGAAGAGAGCGTAGACAGAAAGAGTCCGTTTTAAAAAGGCGGCAGATCCCACGCACTGTGGGAATCGATGTAATGCGAAGCAGCCAGGAAGGAGCAAATCATGCTTTACATAATTTGCATGTCATGTTTTACATGTTACGACCTGTCATTTGTGTTCGTCATACAGTCACGTCGCGATATACCAATTTTGGTGTATGTCCAGCTAGCGAACTGGGCGCAAGCGCACCATGAGCGTGGCATGTAAATGGCATTGTAGATGACATGCATGCCAAGATTTTCATGTTACCACCTGCCACTTATGTTCGTTATACAGTCATGTCACTCAATACCAAATTTGGTGTATATCAAGCTAACGAAACGGCCGCGAGCGCGCCATGAGCGTGGAATGCAAGTCATGTCGCTCATGAAGTAATGATTTCCATATTACCACTTGTCATTTATGTTCGCCATACAGTCATGTCACTCAATACCAAATTTGGTGTATGTCAAGCTAACGAAACGGCCGCGAGCGCGCCATGAGCGTGGCATGCAAGTCATGTCGCACATGACAAGTCATGATTTCCATATTACCACTTGTCATTTACGTTCGTCATACAGTCATGTCACTCAATACCAAATTCGGTGTATATCAAGCTAACGAAACGGCCGCGAGTGCGCTATGAGCGTGGAATGCAAGTCATGTCGCTCATGAAGTTATAATTTTCATATTACCACTTGTCATTTATGTTCGTCATACAGTCATGTCACTCAATCCCAAATTTGGTGTATGTCAAGCTGACGAAACGGCCGCGAGCGCGCCATGAGCGTGGAATGCAAGTCATGTCGCTCATGAAGTCATAATTTTCATATTACGGCTTGTCATTTATGTTCGTCATACAGGCACGTCACGATATACCAAATTTGGTGTATATCAAGCTGACGAAACGGCCGCGAGCACGCCATGAGCGTGGCCTCCAAGTCATGTCGCACATGACAAGTCATGATTTCCATATTATCACTTGTCATCTATGTTCGTCATAGAGTCATGTCACTCAATACCAAATTTGGTGTATATCAAGCTAACGAAACGGCCGCGAGCGCGCCATGAGCGTGGAATGCAAGTCATGTCGCTCATGACATGTCATGATTTCCATATTACCACTTGTCATTTATGTTCGTCATAGAGTCATGCCACTCAATACCAAATTTGGTGTATCTCAAGCTAACGAAACGGCCGCGAGCACGCCATGAGCGTGGCATGCAAGTCATGTCGCACATGACAAGTCATGATTTCCATATTACCACTTGTCATTTACGGTCGTCATACAGTCATGTCACTCAATACCAAATTCGGTGTATATCAAGCTAACCAAACGGCCGCGAGTGCGCTATGAGAGTGGAATGCAAGTCATGTCGCTCATGAAGTCATAATTTTCATATTACCACTTGTCATTTATGTTCGTCATACAGTCATGTCACTCAATCCCAAATTTGGTGTATGTCAAGCTAACGAAACGGCTGCGAGCGGGCCATGAGCATGGCATGTAAATCATACTTTTCATGACAAGTTAGTCATGATTTTCATGATATGACCAGCCATTTATGTTCTTCATACAGTCATGTTATGCCATACCAAATTTGGTATCAATCCCATTAACGATACGGCCAGGAGAGCACAAAGTCGTAGGCGGCTACATAGATAGATAGATAGATAGATAGATAGATAGATAGATAGATAGATAGATAGATAGATAGATAGATAGATAGATAGATAGATAGATAGATAGATAGATAGATAGATAGATAGATAGATAGATAGATACGCTCAAAGTCGCCGAAGTCGCTAAGAAATGCTTCGCATTTAAAATTTCTGCTCGCTTTCCAGAGAAGCCGCTGCAAGGTTGGATACTTCCGACGGTATGCTTTCTATTGCCATACAAAACATAAAGGCGATGAAGGACGGTAGACAGTCCCTTTAATTGTTTAATTTTACTGTTATATATAATGCCTTGTCAGTCGATGTAGTAAAAAATCTTGAAGAAGCAGCTACACTAGCACAACCTGAGGCTAATCATACAACAATTGCATATGAAAACAATATAAGCATCTCATGCGTACTGCCAGAGTAGCTTTTGAAAAGTGGCAACCAAGTACCCTAGATTTTCCCCCCATGTCAATACATTCCATATCGTTTGTCCTGTTTGACTACAATGCATTGCGGGTGAAATGAAGGGAGACAGGGTCAAAGGGGCTATGAAATGGGTGAGATGTTAAGGCTGAAGTGCAAACCACGAGGGAGAAAAAATATGACAAAAAAAGCCCCCCACCTCCCCGAAGGGAATTGTGAGGAAATGCGAATGCATTTCGCGCGCGCTTCACTCCATTTATATATGGTGGTTGTGGTTTGAAGAAGGAAAAGGCGCCTAATTTCTGCAGCCCGGTCGGGAGCACGGCGCAGCGCCTTTTTTTTTTGCTTTTTCTTGTTTTTTTTAATTTTTTTTATTTATTTTTTTTTTAATTTTTTTTTTCATATATAGCTCCGCCGAGCTCCGCCGCAGACCGCTTTTAGTTAACGCGCACGCTGCGAATTTTTATTGTTCAACAACGCACAGGAGAAATTTCCCACCGGCACCACCTTGGAGGTCAAGATTCATTGCCATATATACGGGGTGGCCAGTGAACGGTTGTGCAGCGCGAGCAGTCGGTTTTTTCAACCAAGAAACTCGCTAGCAGACGCTGCCTGTGTCGGCGTCGCGAGGCGAGAGAGGGAGAGGGGGGGGAGCGTAGGAGAGGAGAGAGAGAGGGGGGGCGCGCATGCGCAGTGGTAGTGTGGACGCTGCGGGCAGAGATGCTTAGAGAAGAGAGGGGGGAGCGTAGGAGAGGAGAAGAGAGGTGGGACGCGCATGCGCAGTGGGAGTGTGGACGGCGCGGGCAGGGATGCCTAGAGGAGAGAGGGGGGGGAGCGTAGCAGGGGAGAGAGGAGGGGAGGCGCATGCGCAGTGAGGGTGTGGTTGCCGCGGGGAGGGATGCCTAGGGGAGAGAGAGGGAGAGAGGAGGTTTTTATCTTTATTTTTTTGGAAGGGTTTGCGCATGCGCAGTAAGGGCGGTCACGCCGTACACCACCACCACCGGATTAAGCTTCGCCATAAGATGCTTCACATCTAACACCTGCCGGCGCGCACACCTGCTCAACCTATCCTCCTACTCCTCCTCCGCGGACAACGCCAACGCCAACGCCGGATGCCTGACATAGCCCGACTATGAAATGCATTCGCATTTAAAACACCACAAACCCACGCAATTTACAGCAGTCAAATGTACTCATTTTTTCTGAAAGAAAATTATCAAATGGAATAGGATAAATGTCTACCTTAATCTGTTAACCTTGGTCATTTTAAAGGGCCAAGGTTAACAGGCCCTTTAACTTCGGCAACTGTTTACTTCGGCAACTGAATTTCGACCACCCAGAGGTCGAAATTCAGTTGTGGTGGGGAAGTTGTGCACGAGTGTACAACGAACACAGAGCCGTGAGAATTTTTCGAAATGGTGCCATAATAGCGGAGTTATACGCGTTTGATCATCGAAACGCGGCGATCGCTCCTTTCGCTCTTTCCATCGCTACCCTCCGTTGGTATCCTCTCCCAAAGCCGCTTTGCCCTCTCGCCGAGGCATACGTCAGCGCCGACGCGCTGCTCGAAACACCGTCACTTCCGGTTGCCGCGACTCCGCATTCCGTGTGCTCCGTCGACTGCGTGCTTGTTGTCGTGGTTCGTCGCCGCTGCGATGGCTCAGATCGTCCTGGTATTTGTGGATATCGCCGTTGTCGGTGGCATGAAAAACATTGGATAAACTGTTTCTGACGTGAAATACCTCATGATTGAATAAAGTGATGCTTCCAGTGTGCCATTTCTGCAAGGCAACGTACGTTTCCGAACCACCAACGAGATATCGAGCCGTGAAGGAAGGCCGTTTCACAGGTAGGCCTAAACAGCGGCACTGGCCGTCTCGGCGAACCGGCTCGCTTCGTTCCCACCCTTGCTCTTCACGTCGAGGCCGTAAGTTTTTATCGTGTTGGCTAAAATAAGCGCTCGACAATGAGCTCGCGTTTGAGCGCAAGCGGCGCTACCGAGAGCGTCGGGCTAGCTAGGCCTACGCTCGTAGTCGTGAGTGAATGTGGGCTGTTGGGATGGTTGTAGCTCGCGAAGGCGTAGCTTTGTTGGCAATTTTCTTAAAGAACGAAGCGTGGCTGTGTGAGGTTGTTTGTTTTGAACTTAATGAAGAGGATACGATGTTTTCCGAGCGTGCAAGCAGAGGTGCCGCGTGTGGGCGGAGCCTGCGCGCTGATTGCTCGTTCGCCCCATGTGTCGTGAATCGTCGTCTCGTCGTACGCCGCGTGCGGTGCCGCACGTCGGATCGGATGCCGAATCGCACCATGTGTCCAGCGCTTGCCGCTGCTGCCATGCCGGCCCGTCGAATCGTGCCAGTATGGACCCTGTGTTGAGCGCACGCCTTCAAAGGATCGCCAACATGATGGATCCGTCTAGGCAGGAACAGAGTTGGTAGTGCGTTAGGCCTCAGGCGGGGTTGAATACCGGTGCCAAACTCCTAGACAAGGCGCGGACAAGGCGCTGATTTACCGGAAGTCGTAGTTCGTGTGCGACCAATCGCAGATGGCTTGCACTCGACGTCAGATATTCACACCCTGACGTCACGCTGAGGCCGGAAGGGCTCGGAAAGGAGGAGCGATTGTCTTTTGGAATTTGTGCCGCGCCCGCGGCTTGTAGCGCTGCCGCGTGTGGCATCGTTCATCGTGACGGCATTCTGCACACGATGCGCGTGTTTACTTGACATGTTTGAAAAATATCGGAGGTGGTTTAGTGGCCCTTTAAAAACTTGTATTAATTAGCATCATTCCTTGTAAGATAGAGAGGTGGGCAAGTTGGAATTGATGCATATGTAAAAAAAGTCAGCGCAAACAAGACGGAACACAAGAAAGGAAGGACACAGTACAGCGCTCGTACTGTGTCCTTCCTTTCTTGTGTTCAGTCTTGTTTGCACTGACTTTTTTACAATATGCATTCCCTGCTCCACTTCAGAAGGGCAGCCACAATTTTCACAGAAAAAAGCCACACACCAAACACTTTTTGAGCAGTACTTGTAGTCTGCCTGTCTTATGTCGAGAAATATTTTTGTCTACATTTTGTGCAATTACATTTATTTTACAAGAAATACTCTCGTGTAGAGCATAGACGCTCACACTGACGCACAAAAAGCTATTATCCACACCTTACTTTTAACACGATTTCATCAGACTGAGCCAGTAGTCATCACAAGATGACCCCTGTCCTTCCAACAGAGGACTAAATGGCATGTACCGCAGTCATTGATGCTGGTGCTCTTTTGCAATGCTTCTGTCACTGAAGGAAGAGGTGCCGACAGGTTACTTCAACAACTCAAGGTGGCAAGCTTGCATATCTAAACAGCATGCTGAAAGTCATGCATGCACCAGCCAGCTGTGTTGCGTGGTCATTGTGGCCGTTAGATTATGCCCATGTAATGTTCCCTTTCAACCTCCCCTCCTCAGCTCTTAATGTTATCTCATGCTGTATTCAGCACAAACATAAATGCTGCCCCCCATAGAAGTAAACCTTCAGCTGCATCATAGAGCTTGTGTTCATCTGGTCGTGATCGTACATGTGGCCTCAGATTTGCTGTTTTAAGTACTTCACTAGTTCGTCAAAATGCAACTTCAAGCTTACACATGCAGGGCTCTCTGATGATGTGCATGGGGCGTCCAAACGGCCAGAACTTGGAGTAGCCATGCTGTTGGACTCTGAAAAAGTATGCACAAGGAAATCTTACAGATGAAAGTTTCACGACCTTTATTTAGTATATAGCAATATTGTCAATGTTATCTAATGTCATGATGATCCCAAACATCAAAGAGCAGAATTGGCAAGAACACAGACTTCTTGATGTCAGCACTCATGCATAATATTAGAGCACAAATTATAGGACGCTAATGACCAATTTTCAATTAGGAGCAAACATTTATTCGTGTAATTTATAAATGCATTATGAATTTTCAAATCTAATTTATCCTGCAATATTTTTTCTATAGCCAGTACTTTGTTTCCTTTTCTTTCACTGTCTTTTGGAGCTGTTCGTCTAGGCTATTACGTCGTTTTTGGCTTCAGCACCTCCCCAAAATCGAGTCAGCAGATTCTTTCACACGGTTAAATTCGTTGTTTTCTTCGAAGATTTCAAGCTCCAAATATTCAGTGCCTTAGAATAACAGAGGGCTGAGCTACTTTGCAGGTATTCATGTTAAAGACAGGACGTACAAATACGGACAGAAGTCAAGCCACCACAAATGTCTGTGGTGTCCACTTCTCTCTTGTGTCCGTGTTTGCACGCCCTGTCTCTAACATCAGTGCCTTGCCTGCAGCACTAAATGCCTCATCTGTTCTTTACAGCATCACAGACAGCCAGTTGACTAAAAACTAGAGGTATAGGAAAATGAAGACAGCCGTGCTACTTTTGGGGCTAGAATTCAAAAGGCAGGTAGATAAGGATATGCTGACCGCGTGGAGTTGCTGACAGCATGGCCGAGTGTAGGCACAAGTCCGCACGTGGCAAACATTACTTCATCCAATTTCTAACTTAATCACGATCACATCGACAGCACAGTACTTACAAAACAATTAGAGGTACCGAGTGCAGGCACAAGTCTGCACGCGGCAAACTTCATCCAATTTCTAACTTCCAGACAAAGCAAGTGAACAGATGCACGGTGTTGTTCTGGACACTTTCAAGTTCATCATCTCGTCAGCTGCAATTGATCCAGAGGGCTGCTATGGCCTGTCTGATTGCCTTAAAATGACATTATTACAGATTGCCTTATTGCAGCACTACATCATTTCACCACTTTTTAGCGGCGCCAGGCCAGCTTACAACCACTTGCTGACGAACACCGATCTTCAATGAATTCCAAGAGCACATACATTTTCAAGGAGTTTCAAGTGCCCTTGAATTCTTTAACTTTTCACGATTCCATGATTTCATGGAGCTTTAAGAACTCTCTCCAATGTGCATGCAGTCGATATCAGCATTAAATGCCTTAGATAAATGCACGTTTACATCGAGAGCACAGTACTTACGGAACAATTAGATGGCAGACTGCTTGAACAATCACCAAACATAACTAAACTTTTCAAAATACACATTCGAGTCAAGGGCAATCGCTAATCTCATGGTGACTTCACGTTAATGATAAAGAGGGAATAAAACCTGCTAGCTGCTGCTGCTCTTGCTGATACCCGTGAGGATCTTTCGACGGCTGCCTGCTGCGTCGCATCATTCTCCTTGTCGTGTCTGCGACTCGGGAGGCATTTCGAAGGCACCGCAGTCTTCTTGAGCTGCCTTCGCGACGGTGTCCAAATTTCTGGGGCTTAAACAAAAATATGTTGTAATTGTACCATCAAGCATAAACGACACATTGAATCACGTACTTCCTCACTTTCAACTACAACCAAGACCTACTGAGGCCGAATATTATCCCGAACGGCACTGGCGTAGCCGGGGTGCGGGGTGGGTGGGTGGGAGGATGTGTTCAAACCTTCTCCCTGATTTTTTTTTAATTTCGCACGCGTGTAAATTACACACACGCAAAAACATGAAGTATAATTTAACCCCCCCCCCCTTCCCGAAAGCAATTTCTGGCTACGCTACAGCCGAACGGCACCCTTCTGCAGCTCTCGCAAAGAAGCTCGTCGTGAATTGAACACGACCGATCTTGATCGACACCGATACGCGTCGCCCTTTCGAACGCGACAGAATATCTTTCACAGCGTACGCATTCATTCTGAGTTACGTACACTACACCAATACATATACAAACGAAGAATAGAAATATTCTTTGTCCGTAAATAAATTGTTTATGCTGTACAAACTGTATGCGAGGCTGTACAAATGGTGTTCCACCGACGACGATAAAGGGAGTCACCGGTAGATGTTATGACTGTTTGCTCACACCCATCCAAGAGTCAGGCAATTAAAATAAAATGTTTAAAGCTTGGGACTGGCCGTTTGAACTTTTCGACATCTGTTCCGTCGGCATGTGATCCTACTGCAAGCACATTCGTTTCTTAAGCGAGTCTGTCCGAACCTCGTTGAAAGTAATCAAAGATGATCAGTCACCTGTTGTGCCCCAGAAGAAGTCATCCGGTTCGAAATGCGCACTGCAAACCTTCATTTCCTTTGTGACAGGCTTTCCGATGCGCAGTTTGACAGTCCATTGCTTTTTCCGTTTTTTGTCCGACGGAAAACTATGAAGGCTTACGGTGCCCTTCACGGTACGGTTTCAACATTGCGGCACGGAGCACATGCGATTGCTATTGAACTTTCTGCCCATTGCAGAAGCGGGAAAGTTCTACGATGTCGTACCAACAAAAATATTCGCAATTTGCTCACCGCACGGACAAGAACTCGCGAAACACGGCGACGACGAAACGCAACCCACACGTTGTCGCCAGGCGAGTATGCACCCTGTCACCGGAACACGGCTTTCAGGGATGGCCGTGTGGCGCCGCCACCGTAGCTGAAAGTTGCGAATACTGTCGTCGTCGCTGGGCGTAACGCAAGCAAAACCACACATAGCATAGCCAGCTGTAGCATATTGACCGCGCGCTCGCGCCAGAAGAGGTCTTATTCCTATTGTTCTTCGAGCGCTTTGATAATATTAATGAAGGCAAATCTGCACATAGCACAGCCAACTGTAGCATATTGAGAGCGCGATCGCTCCAAAGCGAAGTCCTCTTCCTGTTGTTCTTCGAGCGCCATGATGATTATATTAAGTGTGAACATTACTACTATGACTAGGGAAACCCGACAACACAAAACACGTATAAAAATTAAAAGAGGAAGCAAGCGAGAAATAAAAATAGAGAAAGGAAAAATCCGTCCAGTGCGTCCGTTTTTCACGCACGCTCGCCGGCATGCACTCATCGCTCATGGGCGCCGCCATTTCCTCGGTTAACTGCCTAGCCGACGTTGCCAAGCTCGGTTTCCTGCAACCGCGGTTAGCGGCATAACCGTGGTTTCGCGTACCGTGTAACATAAGCGAACCGCGGTTAACGTTACCACGCTTACGTTAAACGCGGTTTAGGCTGCCCGTGTAACAAGCGTATGATTTTTGTCCATTTTGTGCATTTTCGACAACGCAAGCGGAGATAACACGGCTTAGCCGACAAGCGCCATATCCTATAAGCTCAACGCTTAGCGCTGACATTGTATGCGTGCTTTACGAAGAAATAAGTGGCGAGGAGACATCACCTGTAAGAAGGGTAGTGAAAGCGAGAACGCAACCAATTGAAACGCGGCGGATCTTTTGATTCTTCCAATAGGGAACCAGCGCTGGAGTTTTGGCGGTGCGGGCAGCGCCGCCCTGGTGGTCAAAGCGCGCACCTCTCAGCCGCTCCCGCAGACGAGAGCGGCCACTGGTAGAGGCGGTGCGGGCGCCAGTAGCGTAGCCAGAAATTTTTTTTCGGGGGGGGGGGGGGGTTCAATTATACTTTATGTATGTTCGTGCGTGCGTTTGTATGTGTGCGTGCATATATACGCAAGCAAAACTGAAAAATTTCGGGGGGGATAAAGCAGCGGTTTACTCGAGGCTTAGCTTTCTGGAATCAGCCGATGCGGAAAGCTTCTATCTGCATTGGATGCCGTGCCGAAGTGACACCGGAATTTATGCCTCGCTAGAGAATTGTCAAATGTCTTGAATTTTTACCTATGAAGGGAAGAAAAGTAAATTTAAGGGCTCGTTGTTTCTTTGTTAAACACAAGATTAATTAGAACTAACAGACATTGGAGTTTTACTTGTTTAATACGCCTAACCTGGTTTTTAGTTTTTCCGCTTGATATGTGTCTCCTTAGAATAAAGGGGTTTGATCAACATCGATAATTGCATGGGTTTTACGTGAAAGACAAGGTATGATTATGAGGCACGCCGTAGTGTGGGTACCAGGATCAATTTTGACCGCTTGGGGTTCTTTAATGTGCACATAAATCTAGGTACACGCGTGTTCTTTGTATTTAGCCCCCCATCGAAATGCCACCGCCGTGGCCGGAAATCTATACCCCGGCCTCGAGTATAGCAGCGTGACACCATACGTGCTATACTACCACGGTGGTTTGCTTCATCAACGTCCGCGTGTACACATACCCCGCATTGGGAATACATACCACGCCAGAAAAAAATTGACGGCGCTACTCCTTGTCTCTATTTTTGTTACTGCAGAAGTGGGCACCGGGATATCGACGCAGCACGTACTTATCAATAGAGGCGTGCAGCCTGCACTAGCCTGACACGAGTCCCATCGAGCAGCCAGAAAATGTTGACGAGGGAATCGCAATCATGGCACCGCACTGTCTCTTCGACGCCATAAGCATATAGGCGCAGTCCGCTTTGCTGAGCTTCTCTCCGTTTTCCAGTGATTTGCAGTGAGAGTTACCTTCGGACAAAGTTCTTTTTTTTTAAAGAACCACAGTGCAGTATTACTGGCGGAACGGCTGCTCGTGTTAAAATCAAGCAGGGGAACGGCGCACGCGCGTGCTCTCGCCGCGGTACACTGCGGCAGGCCGTCTGGGCGCGAGCGGCTGAGTTGTGTCGCGACTCGCCGCCAGGTGCCCTTTTTCGGCGCGCCACCTATCCAGCGCTGGTCTCCTATAGAGGAGCTCCTTACAGCGGAAACGATGCAGCTCTCCTGGAAAAAGTCGAGCCCGCTTCCACGGTCTTTGTATTTTTTTTTTGCAATAGTTACGATATGGACACTTTGGACAGGTTTTCCCCGCCTCCATCATTTTCCGTATGAAGTCCAAATTGGTTACATCGCTTCGCGCATCGTATGTTCTACACGCGAGTAAAAGCTCGCGAGTGTTGGCGAGGAGCACGGCTGAAGCAGAGAGGAAAGAAGCTGGCCATCTTCGTCGCATGGAGGGCTCATGCGATGTCACCCCACGTGCAAGGCCTGCTGTCGATTGCTCCTCAAGAAGAAAGGAAACGCCCCGCCCGTATTTCACTGAGTGAAGGAGCATGAAGGAACGCCGAGAGATTGGGGGGGGGGGGGGGGGGGGCGCTGCATCGCTGGCGTAGCAACCAAGTGGGCCTTGCAGCAGCAGCGGCAACAACATGCTCAGAAACCCATTCCACTTTGTTCCACAGGTGGTGACCCTAGTGCTGGGCTTCAACGATGCGACCGGGTGCTGCATTCGAGAGGGATCGTCTTGCGAGATGCTACCGCGCAGTCTCGGGCCGCACGTCGACGCACGTGGATTGTTTCCTCGTGTCGACAGTTTCGCTGATCCCTTCGTCACTGCACTGACATTTCGTCCGACATCGGTGACGTCATTCCACGTGACTGAGGGTGTCCCTATAAAAGCAGCGCCTGGACTATGCTTCGACAGTGGGCCTTGCAGCAGCAGCGGCAACAACATGCTCAGAAACCCATTCCACTTTGTTCTACAGGTGGTGACCCTAGTGCTGGGCTTCAACGATGCGACCGGGTGCTGCATTCGAGAGGGATCGTCTTGCGAGATGCTACCGCGCAGTCTCGGGCCGCACGTCGACGCACGTGGATTGTTTCCTCGTGTCGACAGTTTCGCTGATCCCTTCGTCACTGCACTGACATTTCGTCCGACATCGGTGACGTCATTCCACGTGACTGAGGGTGTCCCTATAAAAGCAGCGCCTGGACTATGCTTCGACAGTGGGCCTTGCAGCAGCAGCGGCAACAACATGCTCAGAAACCCATTCCACTTTGTTCTACAGGTTGGTGTTTATCTCCCTGATAAGTGCTACCGTAGCGATGATCGCTTTTTGCTGTTGCTGCCCTGCCCACTGCTTCTCAGATGCTTTTTTTGTTGCGTGAGTGATTTAACGAAAGACTTGCTAGCTTGTGGTGACATAGAATCAAATCCTGGCCCAACCGAAAAAGAAATGTTGCGTGACTTGTTAGCAGGCCAGGGTAAAATGCAATCTGCTATTGATGTTATCACGAAATCGCAAGCTGACATTGAGCGAAAAATATCTACTCTAGCAGACCGAGTTGATGGCATTGAAAAACAGTTGTCGACAATGAACGCATTACCAGGAAGAGTGGAAGAACTTGATGCAAATAATGCGAAGTTAACAAAACAGCTGACAACACTAGAAGCAAAAATAGATGAGCTTGAAAACAGAGGACGCAGGAATAACTTGATTATATACGGTCTAACTGAGATACGCGCCGAGACTACAGAAACACTCGCAAAGACAGTAAGCGATGAAATATTCCAACACAAGCTTGGAGTATCTGTGAATGGCATTGAAAGAATTCACAGACTCGGCCAAAACGCTGAAAACAAAGTACGACCTGTTATAATAAAATTCTTGGATCATCGCGAAAAGGTATCTATCATGAAGGCAGCCTACAAACTAAAGAACAGCGACCTATCCATAGCTGAAGACTTTTCAAAGCGAGTTAGAGATATCAGGAGGCAATTATGGCAAACTTCGACTGCCGATAGGGCCAAAGGCGCGAAAGTCAAGCTATCGTACGACAAACTAAGCATTGATGGAGTGACATATGGGTGGGACGACACTAAAGGGTCCCGTTACCGCATTAGAAACAAAGACAAGAAATGACAGAACAGGCCACATGACACCTCTCTGAAGGTTCTCAATATCAACTGCCGTAGTGTTGTAAATAAGGCTGTTGAGCTAGAAGGAGTTTTGCTGTCACAGAATCCTGACGTGGCTTTTCTAACTGAAACATGGTTAACAGATTCAATCTATGACAGCGAAGTTTTCCCACCAGGATTCAGTGCTTATCGCAAAGACCGGAGCTCAAAAGGAGGTGGCGTCTGTATTGTGTCTAAAAAGGGGATAGAATTAATTAAAATGCCAGATGTGCCTAATGCTGAATGTATCTTTTGCAAGGTCATCCATGGTAACACTAGATATATATTAGGTGCTATGTACAGATCTCCTGGTTCTTCAGTCGATATTATTGAGGAGCTCAAAAATTATATGACAATATATGTAAAGCCGGGTGACCGAATAATTTTGGCAGGGGACTTCAATCTGCCAAGTGTTGATTGGTCAACAATGACACATATTGCAAATAAGTTCTGCGGAAACCCGCAAGGTGGCGGAAGGGTTAATAAAGGGAAAGTAGACAACCACCCATTTGTAGCACAAAGCCACAAGGAAATCCATACGGATTTCTCAGAAAGAAAGCTTCTTAGTTACCGAAAAATTCGTCCTGGTCCGGGGTTCGAACCCGGGACCAACGCCTTTCGGGGCGGTCGCTCTACCAATTGAGCTAACCAGGAAGCTAGCAATTGGCAGCGCGAGGGCGAATTCATCGACAACTCGAAGCACATGGACACAAGTATTGCAAATAAGTTCTGCGGAAACCCGCAAGGTGGCGGGTTTCCGCAGAACTTATTTGCAATACTTGTGTCCATGTGCTTCGAGTTGTCGATGAATTCGCCCTCGCGCTGCCAATTGCTAGCTTCCTGGTTAGCTCAATTGGTAGAGCGACCGCCCCGGAAAGGCGTTGGTCCCGGGTTCGAACCCCGGACCAGGACGAATTTTTCGGTAACTAAGAAGCTTTCTTTCTGAGAAATCCTTATGGATTTCCTTGTGGCTTTGTGCTACAAATGGGTGGTTGTCTACTTTCCCTTTATTAACCCTTCCGCCACCTTGCGGGTTTCCGCAGAACTTATTTGCAATACTTGTGTCCATGTGCTTCGAGTTGTCGATGAATTCGCCCTCGCGCTGCCAATTGCTAGCTTCCTGGTTAGCTCAATTGGTAGAGCGACCGCCCCGGAAAGGCGTTGGTCCCGGGTTCGAACCCCGGACCAGGACGAATTTTTCGGTAACTAAGAAGCTTTCTTTCTGAGAAATCCGTATGGATTTCCTTGTGGCTTTGTGCTACAAATGGGTGGTTGTCTACTTTCCCTTTAATGACACATATTGGTCACTGTGATGCTTCCGCAGATATCATGATGGATATAGCTTTTCAGCACGACTTATCACAGGTAGTTGAAAGTTATACGAGGATTCAAGGCAGCTCGAAATCAATCCTAGATCTTGTCTTTGTTTCAGGAAATATAACACATAATTGTACGTGTGACGTTTTCCCCGGTATTTCCGATCACCTTGCTGTATTGCTAACCGTATCTAATGTTTCTATCGATGAAAAACCCAAGGTGACTACTTTTCATGACTTCAATAGAGCTGATGATGAGTCGGTGCTTGATACCCTTTCTTTTCATTTCGACGATTTTGCCAATAGTACTGATAGTGTGACTGATCTTTGGAATATGTTTAAAGGTATTGTTGGTGAGACCATTGAGCGATTTGTACCAACCATATCAAAAAAGCCTAGAACCAAAAACCCGTGGATTTCTAGGGAGACATTGAAGTTAAGAAGGCAAGTAAAACGATTGAAGAAGAAAAGTAAGACTCGTTATGCTGATTCAAGTTGTCAACAGAAAATTGCAGCATTGACAGCTCAAATTAGAGTTAAGGTTAGTTCAGATAAACAACGTTACTTTGGTGAGTCATTACCCAGTTTCATTACTACATCGCCAGAGAAGTTTTGGAGAACAATTTCTCCTAAGTCAAACGAATGTGAAATATTTGATGACCATGGCAGAGAGATTAGTGATCCAGAATTAATCGCGATCCTTTTCAATGAACACTTCAGATCTTTTTACACCGAAGACAATGGTATCTTGCCAATTTTTAATGTCTCCTTACCTTCCATGCCTGATGTGGTTATCTCAGAAAGTGGTATCTTAAATATGTTATTGAAACTAGACACGAAAAAATCACCTGGCCCTGATTGCATACCCAACGCTTTTTTCAAAAGGTATGCAGAATGGGTATCAAAGTATTTATATGTACTATTCTGTAAATCATTACGCGATGGTGAACTACCGCATGATTGGGTAACCGCCAGAATTAAACCAATACATAAAAAAGGAAACAAGAACCAGGTTGGGAACTATCGACCAATATTTCATTAACTTCAACCTCGTGCAAAATATTAGAACATATAATACACAATCATATCTTCGATTTTCTCAACAAACACAATTTTCTAACTAGGCATCAGCACGGATTCAGAAAGGGCTTCTCAACCTGCACTCAGCTCGTTGAAACCGTGCATGATTTTGCAAAATCTATTAACCAAGGCAAGCAAATCGATGCAATTTTTATGGACTTCGCCAAGGCCTTCGATAAGGTTTCGCACAAAAAGTTGCTATTTAAACTAGAGAAATTACTTAAAAACAAAAAATTAATGGATTGGCTTTCTTGTTACTTGACTAAAAGACAACAGTTTGTTTCTTTTCGCGATCGCTGCTCTAAATATGTCAAGGTCGATTCTGGTGTTCCCCAGGGCTCAGTTCTTGGGCCTCTCCTATTTCTTCTGTTTATTAATGATATTGTGGAACAAGTTCCTGTTAAAGTGAAACTTTACGCGGATGACTGTTTTATACACCGAGGTTGATAACACATCCGATTAACTGCTGTTAAATCAGGCATTTCAGAAAGTAGCCTCCTGGTGTGAGGAATGGCAAATGGTCATTAACTTTGACAAAACGGTCTTTATGCGTATCACTCATAAGAAAAATCCTTTACATTTCAGGTACAATGCTAACAATATTTTTCTGTCTGAAGTCACTAATTATAAGTACTTGGGTCTTTACATATCAAACAACCTGTGCTGGAACAAACACATTACGCACATTACAACAAATGCAACTTACAAACTGTTTTTTCTTCGTCGTGCTCTCAAGCTTTCCACTCCGTCTGTCCGCCTTTTAGCGTACAAATCAATTGTCCTACCAATATTAGATTACGCCGCGATCATATGGGACCCTTTTACCAAGACTAACATTAACAAATTAGAAAAAGTGCAGAAAAGAGCAGTACGTTTTGTTTACAATAATTTTTCAAGAACTTCTGTTACGGACCTTTTAAAGAGAGCGCAACTTTCGCCCTTATCACTAAGATACCGTAAATCAAGGCTTAAATTTTTGTATCAACTAATTAAAGGCCAATATAAAGTCAATATAGCCGATATTTTTTGTTTTTCTTCTGGCTACTCAACTAGGCAGAGGCATGGCTACACCATAACCCCATTTTCCACACGCAACAATTGCTTTAAATATTCATTTTTTCCTCGCACCATAGTCGAGTGGAATAAACTAACTAATGCAACTGTTTCAGCACCATCATTGGCATTGTTTTCATCAGAATTAGAAGCTACACTTAGCAGTTGAATTGTATAGTATTTTGTTTATATGACATTGCTTTGTATTGCATTGCGTTGCATTTTGTTCGTATGCTATTGTATTGTATTGTATTTCATTCTGTTTGTATGCCACATGTATTGCCATTTGTTTGAACACCAACTTTATGTACCACCCTGCTAAAATCACCGAATGGTGATTGCAGTAAGTCTAAATATAAAAAATATAAGGTCAATCCAAACAGGTCGCGAAACTTCGGGTGAAACGCGGTTCAGAAGCTATTGCCAGCTACATCAGCATGGGGAGTTATGGGTGCTGCGATTGAAGCGCGACTACGTGTGGGAACATCCACTATTAGTGAAAAACGAAGTTTTATTCAAAGGCGACGCAATCGTTATGTTTTACAAATGACATTTATTCCCCCCAACAATATTATGTAAGTGCAATGAGCAAAGAATTGACGACGTTATTTTATTATTACATTTTGCACGATTGGAAGTTGGCCGAGTTGGTTCGGGTTCAATGCTTTTAAATTGCGCGGAGGGACAGTCACGAAAGAAAGGTGATTAAGGCAGGACGACGTGCTTTTATTATTACGAAAAATCTTTTTTTCTAGCGCCCTCTGCGCACGCCATTATTACTCAGTGCAGCCCTTGCGCTGCATAGAAAGGCGCGCTCATAAAATTCGTCTGCGATGACACACCCCCTCACGTGTTCTCGTCTTCCGAAATTGCTTGCGTTCTCTGCTGTGCGCGAAGTTCTGAGGTGCGTTTCATCGTTGGTGAAACAGTGTCCAAGGGGCAGTGGGACGGTGCGGATAACATTTAACGCACAGTGCTTGCCTCGGTACCTGCGGAAACGATGTGCTGAGCTAGGATGCAGTAGCAACGAATGTATGCCTGGCGACCCATGTCTTCTATAGATAAGCAATAAGGGCAACGGTTCGGAATAATGTGCTCGTTGGACTTTCATGTATAGGTATTCCTGCGGGCCGGTTTGCTCCTTGAACACGCAGTGCTATTATTCACGCGATAGCGTAAAAGAGCTCGTTTCGCAGAAATTTCGTCGCTGGTTTGTTACTTCTTCACTCTTCGTTGTGCCTTCGTAATCGATTATGGTGTATCGCGGCTCTGTGTTGCTTGCAATCCGCACAGCAATCAGCGAGCACCTAGGTGCATATATGCGAAATCCGACTGTCGCCTTCTTTGGGGGTCGGCCGGCTCTTCAAACAGGGAATGAGTCGGCGTAATTTTGGCGCACTTCCATAGCCACGTGTGCACCATGGCGCGTAGCAGGCTGTTGCGACTCCGGGTCCTGCAGGTCTCATTTCTGGTAGCTGGCCCCCGTCTCAGGATCCATCGTCCAACAAGTCAGAAGAGGCGCCCGTAAGAACGACAAAGACTTATTTACATACTGAGAAGAGTAGCAAGAAGTGAGAAGAAGCGTCAAGAAGTTGAGTGAAAGATACAATGATGTCTTCGGCTTTTATATCGCCGCGTTGCCAACCCTGGGCGCATTGTCCGCATCTTCATCCAATACGGTGTCCGGTGGCCTCGAGGATCCAACCACGAAGGAGGGGCAAGACACCACAATGCAAGTGGAGAGGGCACAGTCCAAAACGATGTCCAAATATGGTCACGAAAACAGCACCAAGGTTTTGCGCACGGCACCAACGTTTGCAGATCTTGGCTGGGGCTGGTTCCAGGAATTCTTCCGGTCAGGGCGCAGAGTCTCTCTGCGCTTTTGCCGAAGAAACGGGACGGCTCGACAGGAATGTCTTCCATCAGGCCACTCCACGCAGCAGGGGCTACGGAGAGAGGGGGAGTGAAGGTTGCTCGTTCAATCCCTCGTCGTCTTTGCCCTCGCTAATTTTCCGTGACATCGCTCCTATTGTGCAGCGGCAGTCGGACTAGTCTCGTTGTCGCCCCAACAGCAAACACCTCAGTGGCCGGGACCTCGGGGCTTGCTTGAATGACCGTTCGCAGTGGAGGTCACAATGGCCTTCTGTGTCGCGCACAGAACCGGTCGGTTAAACCCCTTTTGTTCACGCCAGGCCGGGAGATAGCCGCGATGTCCCAACTCCTCGTTTTTGCCTGGAGCGGGTTAAGGAACTGTTTGTAGGGTTTGCAGCCGCCGAAGGAATTCGATGCCGATGGCGATCGTAACAAGGCGTTGAGATGCCGTTTAAAGATCAGTAATGCGTTAAAAGCACCCGAAACGCGCAATTACATGCTTTCGTAGGCTACGACGCGTGCGCGCCAAATGCAGACGCTCTCGACAGCTTCAGTGCAATGTTGACAAAGTGACTACAGCAACTACAGCGCCGCCCCTACGATCGCCCGTCGGAACGTCTACCGAGAGGCAGCCATGCCATGCGGCGCGGCTAATGGTCGGAAAGCCGGCCGCTCCGGCGTCCCAAGTAATTACGTCACAGCCTACGTCACAGCCACCGCCTTGAAATGAGCTGCCAGCCAGAAGAGCGATAACTGAAGGCGAAATTGGCGCTAGAGTCGATGGCGAGGCAAAATTAAAGCAGCCAATGGCAGCGCTTGCATCTGTGCCGGCAAAGACGAGCTCCCCGCGCCGGCCGCGCGCCGCCGGTAGAGTGTACTAGACCGCCGGCGCATCCGTGCTTCGCCGCCGCCATCGGAGCCCGTCGAAGCCGCCGGCCGTTATGCAAAGTTTCGTTATCTTCCGTTACTTGGCCGGCGTGTGTAGTTATTGCGGTGTCTGCGTGTGCGCTCTTGCGCCGTGATGGTTAACGGCACGCAGAATTCGTACATCGTGCAATGGTGCATGGATACTTCAAGACCATCCTCGTTCCGCAAGATTCTTCCATGCTCGGAAAAACTAAAGGTGAGTATGCGGTTTGCGTTCGCAGACACACATGCATAGCTCCATTGCAGTTCGGCAACAGTTATTGTTTTTGAATATAGCGGAATCGTGGAGAGCACGAGGTTACGGTTAATATCGCTGTTCCTAGAAGCAATGAAATTAAAGCACTCATAATTTAACTTTTGCGTCTCTGGCATGTCTGCGGGCTAGGAAGTGGGTTTTGATTTTTTTGCCAGTTTATCATTCCGCATAGTTTAAATACGCGTTTCTGCGACTAGATGGTTCGCAGCTTGCACTCAGCCGAGACGAGGAAACCACGTTTGCGTGATGCGTCTGCGTAATTTGTAGCGTTGGAATTCATAGTTTTCAATCGCTTTTTTTTTTCAGGACGGGAACGTTGTCGGAGTATTGTAGAAGACAACAACTGATGCGTTCGCCCAAGGAGGGGTTAACAGCTGTGAAATCTTCTGTCTGCGAAGTCTCCATCCGCAACTCAAGTGGACCAGCTTTCTATTCTGCCCCCGGTGCTTTTTTTTCGGTGCGTGAATATTCTATGTCAGTACTTACGGCTAAAGAAGTGCTCTTCGTGTTTATGTATTATCTCTGTAATTACCTATGGGAAAACTGCTCTAAGAATCCATGTGTAGGCATGAGAGAGTCTTTTTTTTTTGTGAGCCTTGAGTGTCCTACATGTAGAGTTTTACTGTTTGTGTTTATCACAATGAAGTGCTCAGTGTACCTGGCATGACATCCTCAATTCAATGACGTTTTCTTCGGCTAGACATTGTATTCCCGGTATAAGAAAAGCTGTGTAGTAGGCTTATTTCACCTGACCGTTGAGTGATACGCTTTTCTTCGAACGTTATGTGCTGCTGCATAAACTAACCATCGCCATTCATCCCGTTGCCACCAGCTAACTGTTAAGTAGTGGTCGATTCCTAATAATGTGTCTTGCTCTTTTTAGTGAAATGTACTACTTACTCCGCCAAATCTGCTTTTTTTCTTTTTCATTTGGTTTATCAGCAGTGAAGGTGTCCTGCATTCC
Source organism: Rhipicephalus appendiculatus (assembly GCA_030522465.1). NCBI lineage: Eukaryota > Metazoa > Arthropoda > Arachnida > Ixodida > Ixodidae > Rhipicephalus > Rhipicephalus appendiculatus. The sequence continues at coordinate 56,619 of JALIZH010030012.1, forward strand.
ATATATATTTGAGCAACATCTAAGCAAATATATGAGTGGTTGTTGTGTGTTTCGTATCAGTACAATGGTTAATAAGTAGATCATTGCATTATTATTTTATATTTAGATCTCTTGCGATTCTTTATTGTTTTTGCCATGCATTGAAATTTCTTTAAACTTCGTGACCCTGTCTCATCAAAGGCTCCTCTGCGCTTAGGTCAGTATTGCACCAAAGGAAAGTCATGTTCTTTATATGTGAAATCGCCAAAGGGCCTTCACATTTCAATGTGTTCGATTTTTTTAATTTCTTAATTCTGAACTTTGCAATGAGCTTTTGTGCTGTTTAGTCATGGACATATTGTGCATTCTTCCCCTCTGTTCTTCTGAAATTGTATCGTGTTCATTGTGTACAAATCTTTTGTTTCGGAAACGGACCAAATAAAACGAGGTCAAGATACGTTGTGGGTGGAATTCGTCCTTTATGCTCTGGCACATACTGGCTGCGTGCATTCAACGCACTGCGCACCGCAATAAAGCACAGCGCACGCGCGCAAGCAAGAAAAAAAGAGGCGCGCCACACGCACGGCATAAAAAAAAACAGCGCGCGGCACGAGAGGAGAAAAAGCGAGCGGCAAAAAAAAAGAAAAAGCGGCGCGCGGCATGAGAGGAGAAAAAGCAACCCCTCTCTCACCCCAAAAAAAGAAGAAAAAAAGGCGCCCTGACGACGCCATAAGCGTAGTCACTACGTAACCGCTACGTAAACGCCGCCATTAGCGCACTGAGACTCGCAAGGGGCGCTTACACTACGGGTTTCTTGGTGCTCTCGGCGCTACCGCGGCGGGGGAGCGTTTGAATTCTATGTCCCTATGGGAGGTTTACAGAGAAACCGACCCCCCATAGAAGTTAATATAACAGACTCTAGAGGAAAAGCTGGGCCGCTAAAGCTATAACCACGCGAGCAGCGACATCTTGGAACGTTTTCACTGTTGCCATTACAGTAATTTACAGAAGTGCTAAATATGGCTTTTGAAAACACTCAAAGTCTCGCAATAAAAATAGTAAACAAGCGTGTTTACTTATTATAAACGAACGGAAATTTTTTGATGTTTATATCACCTACTTTTAGGGAAGATACAACAGCCATTTATGCAATTTACTGCACGCGGAAAGGAGCGTTTGCAGGTTTATTTACTAGATGGCGCCACCATCCTTGTATCGTGTCAACATTTCTGAGCGTTGCCGCGCAGGTGCGGCCGATTGCGCCGGCTTGCTTGCGCGTCGAGTGAGAGGTATACAGTGTTTCCTCGTACGTGTTTTTTGTTGCCACGAGCTAAAAACTCGACCTTTATGTGGCAGTCTCTTACTGCGATGCAATAGAGAGCCATGAAACTAGAAAAAATGCCAGGGGTTATTGCAGCATACAGTGGCGAGCGCGAGTGAACATCACCCGAAAACTGAGTATCGTTCCATCATGGCGGCTCCCGAGCGGTTTATAGGTTTTAATGCATGGGCCCTATGGGGAGCTTTTCCTCTAGAGTCAGTATATTAACTCTATGCCGACCCCTGGCGCGGCCGCTTCGTTCGTTCCGCTGCTAGAGGTGTGCGCCGGGCCGGTTTCGACCGGCGGCGGCATGGTGGTCGTTCCGAGTCGGCGGCGGCGGCGCCATCGGCGCACGCCGGGCATTTCATCGGCGGCGGCGCGCGGCCCCTTTTTGTCGGCGGCGTGGAAACCGATATCACAAATTCAAAAGGCTGTTTCACTGCATCCTTCTTTGCTAAACCACTAAAAAGGCTGAAATTCGGTGTTTTTTAGCCCTATGGGCTGAGAGGACAGCATACAGAGGTGTTCAAGAGAGATATCTGGACAACGTAAATCTTTTGTTGTGAAGCCTTCGAACGGAAACAAAAAAAAAAGAAGAAGAAAGCCAGCATATATCTCGAGTTGTGTACTATGTAATAACGTACCATTTCTGGGGTTTCACGTACCAAGACCACGACATGAACATGAGGCACGCGGCAGGGGGGTGGCTCCGAATGTTTCGACTATCCGAGGTTCTTTGACATGAACTGGCATCTCATATACACGGGCCTCTCGCCTTTAGCGTCCGGGGTCGAACCCGCGTCTCTTCGGGCCAGTATCCGAGCGCCATGCCACCGCGGCGCGTATGTTGAATGTGTATATCTTTTTAGGAGCTTGTTCGGCAAGCTTCTTAGGCTCGCGCCTTGTCCGGCGGCGATGGCGTGTACATTTCTCCGCTCACTTCGCATGCGCGTCCCCTCCCTCTCTCCTCTCCTACGCTCCCCCCTCTCTCCTCTAGGCATCCCTCCCCGCGGCGTCCACACTCCCACTGCGCATGCGCGTCCCCCCCCTTCTCTCTCCTCTCCTACGCTCCCCCCCCTCTCTCCTCTAGACATCCCTCCCCGCGGCGTCCACACTCCCTACTGCGCATGCGCGTCCCCCCTCTCTCCTCTCCTACGCTCCCCCCCCTCTCTCCTCTAGGCATCCCTCCCCACGGTGTCCACACTCCCACTGCGCATGCGCGTCCCCCCCCCTCTCTCGCCTTCACTGGCCACCCCGTATATATGGCACTGGATCTTGACCTCCAAGATGGTGCCGGTGGGAGATTTCTCCTGCGCGTTGTCGAACAATAAAAATTCGCAGCGTGCGCTTTAACTAAAAGCGGACTGCGGGGTCTCTGTGTCCAGTCGGAGTCTTCTGTCTCTCATTGCCCATTAGCAGCGATTGGCATGTTCCAGTAGGAAACACCGGTCCATCACTGCGTGCTTTGCGCCTCCCCAGGTTTCTCTCCTGCGCAACGCTGCGATGAGCGCCAGCGTCAACGCCGCCGCCAGTGTAAGCGTTAGCGCCCGCTGCTTCGCATCTACACATGGTTCCCTTTAGCGGGAGATGGTGTAATTTTCTCTTCGCCGGGAGCTCAGGCAGTGAAAACTTCGTTACCGCTCGGCTGCATGAACACCGCGCAGCAGCGCGGCGGGCTCACGGCCCGAGCGCCGCATGTAATGTGTATATAACAACGTTGTCACGTCTATATGATGGTAGGAGATGTGTACGGAGGATTAGCGGGTTACCCGATCATCTCCGAGCAAGCTCCTCCAACATCATTCACTTTGTGGATATGGCGTGATTTTTTTCACAAATGGGCAGCGCAGCTTTTTATTTTTCCCTTTTGTGTGTGTGTGTGTCTTGGTTCGGCTTGTTTTACGAGAGTCTGCTGCTGAGCCTAGTGGGTAAATAGCTTGAAGGATCGACGAACCCAGCCTTGAAGGACGCGTACACTAGAGGAGAAAATTTGACGAGCGCACACTCAGGGTCTAACAACATTTTAATAAGCGGCTCGCAAGGGAGACTATGACGCACAAGCATGCATGCCAAAGATTATACACACCTATATCACACAAAGCGAACTGATCTTAGATACCAAGACGGCACAATGAGTTATACTTCAGAAAACGCGCCTTCAAAATAAAAGCCGAACAAGCCCAGGGCGTGAAATGTCTAACTTATCCTGGTGATAAGTGAAGTGGGTATCTAAAAGAAGATGTGACCAAAAACACGGAAAGCACGTGAGGATGAAACAACAGTAAATAACAACCTAGAGAACAGATATCGGCGTCAGTTACTAAAACCAACAGCCTGCTTGCGCTCTCAGCGAAACCCGAGCTATACAAAACCAAAAGCGTACAAAAGCAATAAAAAGATAACCAGGAACGGACCAAGGTAAATCAGAACAACCCGGTGCCGGGGTGACAAACCACGCTCTGTGAAAAACGAACTAATTTGTGTCATTTATGTCATGGAAAACAAGCGTCAAGATGAATAAATGACCAACAAAAGCACGGAAAAGCAGGTGAGGGCGAAACGACACGTCAAACAAAACCATCTAAAAAGTCAACCTCAGCGTCCGTTAGTGTAACTGGAGGCGTGCTTACTCATTGATCGGCAGCTTTCCTAATTAAAAACGCTTCAACAAGTTCGCGTTCAGTCCTATCTTTGGCTCTTATCAGAAATTTCGTGCCGTTGAAATTTGGTGTGCAGCCGCAACGCTTGCAGTGCTCGGCTAGGAAGCCACCAGCGTTATTGCGTACATTCAGGTTGTGCTCCTTTGCGCGTTCATTAAAACATGAGGGGCAAACGGGCAGATGTTTTCATGAACGCGCAAAGGAGCACAACCTGAATGTACGCAATAACGCTGGTGGCTTCCTAGCCGAGCACTGCAAGTGTTGCGGCTGCACACCAAATTTCAACGGCACGAAATTTCTGATAAGAGCCAAAGATAGGACTGAACGCGAACTTGTTGAAGCGTTTTTTATTAGGAAAGCTGCCGATCAATGAGTAAGCACGCCTTCAGTTACACTAACGGACGCTGAGGTTGACTTTTTAGATGGTTTTGTTTGACGTGTCGTTTCGCCCTCACCTGCTTTTCCGTGTTTTTGTTGGTCATTTATTCATCTTGACGCTTGTTTTCCATGACATAAATGACACAAATTAGTTCGTTTTTCACATAGCGTGGTTTGTCACCCCGGCACCGGGTTGTTCTGATTTACCTTGGTCCGTTCCTGGTTATCTTTTTTATTGCTTTTGTATGCTTTTGGTTTTGTATAGCTCGGGTTTCGCTGAGAGCGCAAGCATGGCTGTTGGTTTTAGTAACTGACGCCTATATCTGTTCTCTAGGTTGTTATTTATTGTTGTTTCATCCTCACGTGCTTTCCGTGTTTTTGGTCACATCTTCTTTTAGATACCCACTTCACTTATCACCAGGATAAGTTAGACATTTCACGCCCGGCGCTTGTTCGGCTTTTATTTTGAAGGCGCGTTTTCTGAAGTATAAGGGCCAAACAACGAAACGTTCCTTTCCTCAGTAAGGAAGCCTTCATTTTGGTGAGGCCGCCTTATGTCACTCTGAAAGCTTCCTCACTGAGGAGCCCTCGGTGAAGGGTTCCTTGGCGCTTCCTCAGCTTAAGGTTGCTTTGGGGCTACCTTCGTGCGCCCTTAGGTCCGCTCCTGGCCCTGAACGAGCGCTTCACCTCACAGCTAGCCCACGTGATGAGCTAGCCCACGTGGTGCTTGTTTCCGAGGCAACCCTCCCACCCCACCTCTGCGGGGAGAAGGGTGTTTTCGCAGGCATGTCTGACTCGTGAGCGTTTAAAGAGGCGGGCGTTTCAGTGTTGCTAGACCGCACCACGTTTTGGGCTCGACTACGGTGGCTTTTCACATTTAGTAATCGCAGTTGGAAGAAAGCGTACACGCGTCTCTATATTAACACTTCAATTTGGAAGTGATCTGGTGACCCAACATTTTTTTTACAGAATAAACGCTTGTGAGCAAAGCTTATATTCGATAATCTCGAACTCAGGAGCGCGGCAACCATTCCTCCCGCGAGGACGGGTGAAGGGAGCTTTCAGAGTACGCTTGCTTCCACCGTCGGTACTTGGCTGTAAGGAGGCCTCACGTAAGGTGAGGACGCAGTCGAAGGAAAGGAACGTTTCGTTGTTTGGCCCTAATTCATTGTGCCGTCTTGGTATCTAAGATCAGTTCGCTTTGTGCGATATAGGTGTGTATAATCTTTGACATTTCGTCCCGCTGTAGGCATGTGAATTTTCATTTTTCTTTTTGCTTACGGCTCTTGGGTTCCTTTTTGATCGTCTTTTATCTTGCTCTTCTGTGTATTGGTTAATACAGGCAGGTTCTGGCGCATAAAAAGTCTTGTTGAAGTGCAAATAAACTCAGTTGAAAGTCAGCGCTCGTCTGTGTTCTGTGTGTCTCCTGTCCTCGTCTAAATCGCGCTAAACTTCTCCGAGTATGTACCAACTTGCCCAAGTGAAAGTGCTATTGATGTGACGGGCCTTTCATATGTTCTTTCAGGCGAGTATTAACCAGTGTTGGCGGTAACTCGTTAATTTTTTCGGTAAGTTAGTCACGTACTCGTTACAATTTCAGAACTGGAACGGGTAACCATTTCAGAACTGGAACGGGAACTGTCATAGGCGCGCGCACAGGCGTAAAAAACTGCCATAAAAGTCTTATGAATGAGTCGCAAAGGTTATCGGCAGCAGGCTATCCAGAGTCGGTACAGGTGTCTGTTGTCGAGGGTCTGCTCAAGAGATGCCGCTTAGACAAAAGTCCTCAGGACCCGGCCATCCAGCAGGCGAGAAGTAGGAGCAAAGTAGCTGTAGTACCTTATCTGCACACCACCTCTCATAATCTCAAGAAAATGGCTAGTCGGGTGGACGTTAGAGTAGTGTTCACAGCACCGGAAAAACTTGGCAGGCTATGTCGCTTGACGGACCCGCACCGCCAGCCTGCTGTCGGATGCACCAAGAACCATCGCGACCCTCTTGTTGAATGTGTACAAGAGGTGGTTTATGAGCTCCCGCTGACCTGTGGAAATAAGTACATAGGTCAGACGGGAAGATGCATTAACGATCGTCTACGCGAACACAAATTAAACGTTAGAAACAAAAATAATTACGGTCATTTGTCTGTGCATTGTTTGGAGTGCGGTTGCGCACCAATGTATGGGTCTTGCACGGTACTGGCGAAGCACAGAGATAAAAACGTGAGGGAGATTATTGAAGCCCAAGCTATCTCTCGAAATAGTGACACGTGTGTAAGTGCACCGTCAATTGAGCTCTTAGATCGGGAGAGGGCCTTTCTGGTTGGCTGCTGAGTGGAGTGGTGGCGTTGATGTGCATGGTTAAATAGGTGGTGCTTTCTGGAAATAAACTTGTTGAAGTTAGCGCATTGTGTTGTCGTCTCCCTACGTCCTTGTTTGCTAGCGCAAAAGATGTTTTCAAACGAAACACAAGATGAAGGAGGACACAGGACAAGCGCTGAACTAGCAACTGTCATCTTTATTCGAAAGACGAGAATAAAGGTCTCTTCGATTTGGCTTGCACTGCCTGCACTAGTTCCGAAAAGTGTCGCAGCAGTGCCAAGCGGTGCAGGGTGCGCGCAGCACCGGTTCAGCAAGTGCAGGTGCAGCCGCGACACTACTGCGCGGCGGCTACCGCCAAAACGAAGACGCAAGTGCAGGCCGTGTTGGCCAACGCGGCGTGTATCGATGGTGTTATTTACCAAAACACTGCCGCGATAGCTGTCTTCGTAGCTGCCGTATATGAAACTGCTCGACGATTCCGACAACGGCGACCCTTACAGTAACTCCGAGTAGGTGCATGGTTGTGTTTTAATTGGTCGCCTACTCGTTGGTACGTGAAGATGATCGTGTTCCCTGGTACGGGAACGTCGTCGGAAGGTTCCATGAGTGCGAGTTCAAGAGACTGTTCAGACTGTCTAGAACCACGTTTTGCTTGCTCAGTACATAGAAAGACGTTTATTAAGGGGAAAAAAATGGTTTGAGAAACAGGTGGGTGGGGCCCCTAGTCCAGGGCTCCACTGGCCTCAGCAGCCCGCCGCGCCTGGTCCAGAAGCGCCACTTGGGCGTCCTGGTAAATTCCGCTGGTTTCGGCCTTTTATTAAAGCGCGTGCAAGGCCGTAGAGCTAGCGAAAAATCTCGGGGGTCCTTTGACCGACGTTTTAAGACAACTTCACGTAAAATTTCACCTATCCACGAAAGTGCGCTCGCTTTGTGTTCAAAACCTTTTATTGACAGCGCCACTTTTCTTCACGCTATTCTAGAGCACAAATATGAAAATTGTTTGAAACCATTAAGATACGTACGCAAGCTCTCATGGTGAAAACATTTTTAAACTCAGCAGTTTTTCTTGAAGGCTTCCTATCGTACATAGGCTTCACGCTTTCGCAAAGACGAAGTGAGAGCACAGCTCGCGCCTCGAGTCACATATATTTATTACAAACCTTTTTTTTTTCTACGATTCTTATTTCCGTCAACCACGGTGGATCTTTCTGCTCATGAGCCATGTAAAAATATTCACCTTAGTAGCTGCCGAAAAGACGCGGCTATGATTACCCGTTGCACGCACGCCTGAACAAGAACACGCAGCCAACGCAGCGTCGTCTGCTCTAAGCTTGGGAGGAGGAAGGGGCGCACGCCATGCTGCACTTCTTTGCACCTCCTCTCGAGCGAGTGCAGGCCGGCAGAGAACTCGTGCAGAACTACGCTTGCACCTCGACAAAATGAAGGAGCCAGTGCAGAGCGCGCGCGCGGAACCAGCAAATCGAGGAGGGAAGTGCTACACCCGTTGAACTGGTTCCGCCGGTGCAGCCAAATCGAAGAGACCTTAAATACAAGCAGTTCCGCTGCGTGCGCACCCTCTACACTGCAGATAATTGTCACGTGTTTTCAAGTAGGTTGAATTCACAATCATGAAGATAGATGGATGGGGCGGATATGCAATTATCATGGGTTTTTTTTTTATGTGGAATGCTTCGATGATTTAACGTGATCTCTGATCCATGTGCCTGAAGATGACATGCGTTCTATCAAACAAAGGTTTACAACCACAGTCGCGACAATGAGAAGACAAATGTGAAGTGGGTGTGCCCTTCAGAGTGTTGCTGTGTTGGCGAAGCCTTTCGTTCAGGCAGGCGCCAGTTTGTCCTATATACATTTTGTTACATGTTAACGGAATATTGTACACCACACCACATGCGCACGTTACAAACCGAGTGCGATGCTTAACGAAGCACGCATTCTTTTGTGATAGGCCTGTCTTCGTTCTATCAACAGCGGCGCATGCTCTCCCAACCTTACCGCGAGCGGAGAACACAACATCTACGTCAAAGCCTTTTGCAATCTTTTTAAGCCTGTGTGATAGTCCGTGCACATACGGAATGACAGCGAAATTCTTAGGCCTATTAGTGGAGCTTGTGCGTTGCCCGGGCCGTGCTGCAGATAGCTTTAAAGATTTTAGCAACCTGAGGGAAACACATGATAGGTTTGAACCTGGGAAGCCGGCTTTTTCTAATCGAGCTACTTGTTCCTGAAAGCTGGCCTCGACCTTATGGTGGCAAGATTTGTTTAGTGCAGAACCTAACGAATTGAAGGCAATGCCGTTCTTCACTATCTTGGAATGTCCTGACGAATAGCTCAAGAGTGATTTCTTTGCACGCGGCGAAAAACACCAGCATAGATGGTCCGGTTCGACAAACAGACACAGATCTAAAAATCTAATAGTACCATTAACTGGCAATTCAGTCGTGGACAGCAACCCAAGGGCATTTTCTTTGAATATATTCAGTACGTCACTAATGAGGGAAGCACAAGCGTCACTCGGTAGGATGATTAAAAAAATCATCGACGTAACGACATATTTAATAACTAGACCGTGCACCTCCTTTTCTATCGCGCGATCAACAGCTGACAAAAAGATATTACTGAGTACTGGCGCCACTTTTGACCCAATACATATACCGGATTTTGAACATACGGTACACCTTCCCACATAACAAAAGTAGCGTTAAGATAGAAACTGAGCAGTTCTAAGAAGGCTTCTGTCGTTACACCACACTTGTTTCTAAACGCAATTTCATCGTTATGTTCGCTTATGCATTGTTTAACTGAAGCCATAAGTTTTTCGTGAGGCATGGAGTAAAAAAGGTATTCCACATCAAAACTAGCAACCGAACAAGAGCCAGGGTTTTGGGCCGACAGGTAATCAGTGAGATGACTAGAACTAGGTATACGAGGAAGGGATGTTCTATTCGTAGGGAGGAAAGATGCTTTTGAAGGTAGCTGGAAACGACTTCTTGCCAGGAATGGCGCTCAGTGACAATGGAGCGGAAAAGGAATGTCCAGTTTATGCGTTTTTGCGCAAAAAAAATGCTAAGTCTGTCCTCTTTTGCTTTTCCAACCGACAAGGGCGAGACGCTCAAGGCCTATATCATGCATGAAGGTTAGGGCCTGTTTTTTAACACGAGCACGAGCACGAGCAAATTGAAAACACGTGACAATTATCTGCAGTGTAGAGGGTGCGCACGCAGCGGAACTGCTTGTATTTATTCTCGTCTTTTGAATAAAGATGACAGTTGCTAGTTCAGCGCTTGTCCTGTGTCCTCCTTCATCTTGTGTTTCGTCTTTTTGCGCTGCTTTTAACAATGAAGTCTTAAAAGTACACTAAAGGCAAGTAACAATTTGCATCAGAGTGAAAGATCAATGTTTGGGAATGTCTAAAACGTTAATATTATCAACAGCAGTGCTCTACTAATCGAGAAATTGAGTATGACACCACATGCGCTACGAGTGGGACATCTAGGAAACTATCCCAATCACATCACAGCTACCGGCTACAATTAATCATTGGTAATCAAACAAGGTGTAGTAAAAAAAGAAGCTTCCATGCATTACCTACAACACGTAATAAAATGCTCCTTGTCCGTTTCTGTTTGATTCATAGAAAAAGGAACCGCCTGGCGTTACTATGGGGAAAGGCGCGACTGGTTCAAAAATTGGGTTTTCGCCTGGTTAGGCCGGATAGGTGGCGCCATCTAGCGAAGCCGTAGAAAAGTGCTTACAGGAGAGGGAAATACCAGACAGTTGGAGAAAAAGTAGAATGAACTTACTCTATAAAGGCAGGGGAGAAAAGGATAACATTCGCTCGTATAGACCGCTAACCATTACATCGGTGCTATACCGGTTGGCGATGCAGGCAGTAAAATTAAAAATAGAAACGTGGGTAGAGCAGAATGATATTTTGGGAGAACTCCAGAATGGATTCCGAATCGACAGGCGGTTAGACGATAACCTGTTTGTTCTTACACAGTGTATAGAAATATCAAAAATAGAAAACAGGCCCTTATACGTGGCTTATCTAGACATCACCGGGGCATATGACAACGTTAATCAGGAAATTTTGTGGGATATATTGAAGGAAGTGGGCATAGGTGACGACTGTATACAGCTTTTGAGGGAAATATACCGAGAAAATACAGTTTGTGTAGAATGGGAAGGAATAAGCAGCAAGGACAGCGTTGACATTAGCAAGGGGCTGAGACAGGGATGTCCTTTGTCCCCGCTGTTATTCATGCTGTACATGGTGAGGATGGAAAAAGCGCTAGAAGGTAGCAACATTGGATTTAATCTGTCACACAAACAGGTCGGCACGATGGTAGTGCAGAAGCTTCCAGGTCTATTTTATGCTGATGATATTGTCTTATTTGCGGACAGTCAAGATGATATACAGCGGCTGGCAGATATATGCGGAAGGGAGGGCGAGGCTCTAGGACTAGGTTTTAGTGCAACAAAATGTGGATTGATGGTATTCAATGATCACGAAGACCATGCGGTCTTAATACAGGGCCAAGAAATACCGAGGGTAAGCGAGTACAAGTACCTCGGAGTGTGGGTAAATGAGGGGGGATAGATATATGGAGGTACAAGAGAAAGCATCGGTAACAAAGCGAAAGAGGAATGCTGCAATCATGAAGCACAGAGCGTTATGGGGATACAATAGGTACGAGGGGCTTCGAGGGCTGTGGAAGGGTGTGATGGTTCCGGGGCTTACATTTGGGAACTCAGTGGTGTGCATGAAGTCAGAGGTGCAATCAGGAATGGATGTAAATCAAAGGACTGTGGGACGCCTCGCGTTGGGCGCTCACGGGAAGACGACAAATGAGGCTGTAAAGGGTGATATGGGATGGACAGGTTTTGAAGTGAGGGAAGCTCAGAGCAAAATTAGATTTGAAGAGAGGCTGAGGAAAATGAAGGAGAGTAGATGGGCAGGGAAGGTTTTCAGGTATTTGTATAGAAAAAGCGTCGACACGCAGTGGAGAAAAAGAACTAGGAGGCTCACCAGTAAATATACGGCTAGCAGTGTGGGCGACATGGCAACAAGGAGCATTAAGCGAAAAGTCAGAGAGGCGGAGAGGACTTATTGGATGACAGCGATGGAAAAGAAGCCGGCTCTCAGTGACTACCGAAAGGGAAAAAACGAAATAAGGAGGGAGAGGTTTTATGATAATTCAAGGGGAAGCGCTTTACTGTTTGAGGCAAGGTCGGGTTGCCTTAGAACGCGTAGCTATAAAGCGAGATTCTGTAACGAAGAAGAACAATGTACATGCTGTGGGGGGAACTAAGGAAACGATGGAACATGTACTGATTGAATGTGTCGATATCCACCCAGATATACGTGTGGGCACGAGTCTACATGAAGCCTTGGGTTTTAGGGACATCAATGGAAAGCTGAACACGTCCGCGATAGAAATAAGTAAGAGACGGTTAGAGTATTGGTGGCATAAAAGTAGAGATAAAAGGACAAAAATGAAGAATGGGGAAAAATAAGGTCATTCTGCCTTAAGAAACAGAGAGATGGACCGTGAACTTATATTTTTCTTTGCTGTAATAGCATAGATTTGATCAATGTAGATAAGGCATTAGGCCAACATAAAAAGAAAGTTTTTTTTTTCTGTCGAGCCTGGTGGCAGACATGTCACCGCCCCGTTATAAAGGGGACGCTCATAGCATCCATCCATCCATCCAGTTGCACCAAGCAAGCAGAGTATTGTTCAATAGGCCGTTATTGTTGCTGTGGCTCCCTCAGTCCCGCTACTTTCGCTCTGCTGCTGCTAGTGTCGGCGGCCGCGCAGTGAAGGCGGGCAACGTTGGGCATGGAAACAGTGACATCAGATATTCCATTTAGGCGGGTGATTTGAAGTGCGCTAACGCGATGCGGGCCACTAAAACGTGATTTTATTTCAAAATAAGCATTTCCTTGGCACGAAAGTAGCACTACGAGGTTTCTGGACCGATATTTCATCAATCAACGTCGACTTAATATTTCCCTTTAGTGTCCCTTTAAATGGCGCGCCGATCGTGCCGAGAAAACACGTCGGCGGCGCGCCGATCTGTTGGCGTCGGCGGCGGCGGCGCAGCGAAAAGTGTCGGCGGCGGCGCGCCGACGTCTCGGCGCACACCTCTATCCGCTGCCCCCTTCCAGTAAGTACACTGGAAAGGGGCAGCGGAACTTTTCTTGGCAATGAAGGGAAAGCTACGGGGGCGGAGCCGCTGCACATGTACACCTCCGCGAAGTAGTCCGGTACGGCTCGCCTTCCGAATGACGGCCGTGTTCGAATAACACTGCATACAATTTGCTACGTCTGCTTAGACAGCCATATGAGAATGAAATTCGTCACAAGCTCCGCTGCGAGTCGTCGAAATAGCTGCCGGGCGACGAGCGCTCACCTGAGGACGAAGGCGCCATTTTGACTGTGAGACGCACGTAAAACGTGCGACGTTTTCAAACGTGCAAAAACGCGAAATGACACTGCATAAATTAAAACAATATGAATACCTCCTTGGTGCATACTGCGTCTCCTTGTAAACAGCATCCGGTAGAAAATAACGTAATGTTTTTTTATGATTTTGACGCCAAAAACACGGACGCAAATTGGGACTATATTCTTCAGTGGTGGCCCACGCCCAGTTTGGCTCCGTAGCCTTCCCTTCATTGCCAAGAAAAGTTGTCCGCGAGTTAGCGGGACTGCGGAGCGCCGGGGCGCCGGTGCTCGCCGTCGCGTCGGCCAACGTTTATAGAACCTGTTCAGTTTGAAAACTCGGCGGTGTTGCGCGGCGCCGCCGCAGCGGTGGCTGGAAGTGGCGCTGCTGTCGCAACAGGCTTCAGCCAGTCCAGCAACGCGCGCCGGATCGAGTGTGTGTTTGGCTGCGGTTGCGCTGTATCCGCGTGTTGTAGTACGTTCACTGAAGAGATTTTGCGTGCTGTTGTGCTCGATGTAGCGTGGATGTTCGTTCGTCTGCAATGCCCACTTGTTGTGTGTCTGGATGCACAAGCGGCTATAGGACTTCCGAGAAACTTCTGGGCTCCACGTGATTCGGCTCTCTGTGCAGCGTACGATCGCGCTATTCCCCGCCTTGACGAAAGGCTGTCGGACAAATTGCGAGTTTGCGATGTGCATTCTCATGCGAAGGACATCTTGAAAACGTAAAGGCATGTTGTCGACGGGAAAAAAGTCGAATACACTTGCGATAATGAAGTGGAGTCTTCTGCAGGGAAGTGTGCCGAAAGTTCTTCCTATATCCTCCCGTCGTATCTTCCGAAGCCGCAAAAAAAAAAAAAAAGGAAAAAAAAGGAAAACAAGATTCCAGATCGAGGGAGAACGGTACAAAAAAAAATGTTGTTTGAAGCGTGGTAAAACACCCTGCGAGTCTGAAAACTGTGCGGATAACCCAGACTTCACTTCGGCAGCCTGTGCGCTCCGTTTGAGTGGTAGTGAAAGTGTTCGTATGCTGTCTGCGAGTTGGCGCAGCATTGACAGGTATAATGAAAACGGTAGTTTTGTGGCCTTTTAAGCTATAAACGGTCAAGAGCTCACACTAGTCATTGAAAAATGCGTCATCGTCGCTGAAGATATGCCAGTGAACGTTAGTGTGCATGGGCATGTTGCAAAGACATTTAGATATCGCACTATCACAACGCTTTCATACCTGACAGAACTGCTCGCGCGTGTTGCCGCACTGAATGTGTGCCCAGGCTTCGTAAGAGTATGCGCAAGGCGCTACTATATGAAGAAAGAAGCAGCTGCTGTGAAGTATTAACCTAGAGTATCAGCTGCATACTCTGTTCGAAGCTGAACCTTGCGAGCTCTAATGGCTCCTTTCCGCAACTTGCGCAGATGAGCCAGTGAAAAAATTCGGTCCCGACTCGGGTTTGATCGCTATCGAAGTGTGTCGTGACACATGCATAACTTAGTCATGCGCTTGCGAGGGTCGATTTCTGCAAATGCGCTGTGCCGCTTAGTCGATCTGCACGACAATTTTAAGCGATGTTTCCTAATCTTCCTGACGTTTCTTGGGCACTTAAAAGAAACTATAATGGGTTACGCGAAGGATGTGAGCACAATCCACTGCACAACTCGCGCGGCTCCGATGAAATTCTGTATTTTGACAGGACCTACCAGAACCTTTCAAGTCTTCCCCTTTAGCTGAAAAACATTCTCAAAGCTGCTCGCTTTGTCATTGAAAAGTGGATTTAGACAATGAGCAACACTAATGCCTGTCGCGCTGAAGTTGATGAAAGCCGCAGCGTCCGCCGAGCACTGGGTGCCTGCTATATATAGTTCGCGCAACACAGAACACTATCTAACGCGCTTTCAAACATTCTTGCTAATGGGTTAAACCTTCACGATTACCTAAATATAAAAACTAATCGTTCTCGTCGTTGCGTTTTCAAGCAACTCAATATTTGCGCGGATAGCAGCTGCATGCGCGACGCTCGCTCGCGCTTCGTCGTCTGCTAAGTAGAGCCTGTTGCTGCGGTAGCGCCACCTGGACCGGAAGTCGGTTTTGCGCCGCTTTCAGAGTATGGCGGAGGCGGAGAGTTTGGCAACTGAACAGGTTCTAGAAACGTTGGCGTCGGCAGCGTCGTCGCCTCGGCCACCTCAGCGCGAAAGTGGCGGCGGCGTCAGGCGGCGGCATCAGGCGGCACCTCCTCGCTTTCTCGCCTGTCTCATGAATACAGTGTACTAGAATGGGGCAGTGGGCTCACTGCCGTATCCCGCCACCGCGGCGCCGCGGCCGTCTCCGCGTCGACAGCTTGGGCGCCCGCCAGGGGCGCTGCCGCCAGTATCTCCTGAAAACGTCTCTTTCGGGGTGCGAGGTGCGAAGCGCGTTTGCGCGTCTCCTTTGTCGGGTTACGCTGAAGTTCGGGGAATATTAACAAACGCGAGGTTGGAGGCGCGGAGAGGGCCACCAGAATGACTCAAGAAAGATTAAAAGAAATAGAAGAGGTCTGGTGGTCTTCCATTTAATTCTTTCTTTTTTTTAAGCTGGCCCAAGTAGTTGAAGCTACAGTTTCCATTCGTGTGTGCCCTACAGCGCATGTTCACGCCATTCATTCGTTTGAAGGAATTTGTCGGTACCACAAGTGCTGCTTTGCTGCACTTCTTGTGTATGCTTGTTTTTCTGAAGGATCAGCATCTGTGTCTATCCGCAAATTCCAACTGTCTCAAAGACGGCCCGCCGCTGCATCTGGACGGGAAGGTCATGCTTTTTACAGCCTCCGGCGGTCGCGCACAGAGCATGCAGCGTACCTGCAGAGAAATTTCTGGGTCAGCGTCTGACGACATAAAACAGCTGCAGAGTCAAGTACGATAACCAAAAAAAAGCAAGAAATCACGAAGGCGGTGACAGCAAAGTATGCTGTACAGTGAACTTTATACACTGAACAACTGCAAAGCCATACTCGTGCTTCGGTTAAACGCAAGGGGGGGGGGGTACTTAGAAAACAAAACGCTGGGGGCTGTTTGTTTCGCTATAGAACTATATCGAACCAAGTCCTCAGCACAGGACTACTGAAGGATGAAACGGGCTGCATAGAAATGTAAAGGAAAAGGAGAAGTAGAAGGGAGACTGAATTAGCTGTCATTAGTAAGGGGGGGAGGCACATAGGGATTAGGCTCCTTTTGGGATGTTCTAGAGCCTGTTAGATGGAAGTTTTCGTCGGCTCTCGACTGCAAGCATCGCCGGCGTACGTTCCCTATCATTACCCTAGCTCTGTGTTTCTATGTTTATCCTCAATGTGCACTTCCAGTGCACATTGCGGAGATTCTTTTGTGTTGTGTGCATTGGTAATTTTTTTCTTTTTTTTTTTGCGGAGTTGCACAGTGACGATGTTTCTGTATTTGGCCTTTAGATGCCTACTGATAGGCTTTTGAATGAAATTGAATATTCCTTGCTGTCCTTTTTTATGTTTGTGGTCGATTAGCAGATGTTCATGCGTCTGTTGCATCTGTTTATTGTTTGACCTCGATCCATTTCTGCATTGTTAATCTATAGTGATATAGCAAGCATTTGCGCATACGTAGACAGGGTTTTGTGCAAATAAAATCAATTTGTCGGCGCATGACGCTGTCGTGTGTTTCTTCGTGTCCTCTTTATTCATGCTGCCGAAGAAATGGTGCGATTCTTCAGTGTAGTAAAAATATGTGCGCGCACGTGATCTATATAACTTGTTATGTACTCATAATAACTATGCATAGATATTTTTTTCATTGGATCTGCAACTAGTACCATATTCGCCTACGAGTTTAACTAGTTTTGGTAACCTTGTATGATCTACGTCTGCAAATAAAAAGTTTGTAAAGATTACGATGCCGATAAATTTATCGCAAAGCCAAGTGATTCCACCCATGAATGATTCACGAAAAAAAAAAGCATTAAGTTTATTAGTAACAATTAGAGCAGCTCATATGCGAGAAAAAAAAGAATTAAAATTTGAGGCTTTGTTTACATTCGGCACAGTGGGGCTCGAAAGGCGGGAGTGAAGCCGCTATGATCGCTACAGTGGCGAAAGAGCATTTAAAATCGTATCGATCCGCAGGTCAAAAAAACTTGAACGCCTTCAACTACACGCCCTGTTACTGCAGCGGCTGTGTGGAGGCGCATTCATCTATGCAATAGCCACTTAAAACATCACCCACCCTCCGTAAATCAGTCACAACGGCAGTAATTTATTTCAACACACGCAGAAAAGTTGCATCCGCACCGTAACTTCCACTTTTCTTACGCGCAAAACAGCAGCGCGCAATGCCCGCGCCTTCAACCCGCCGGAAAGTTTCAGGTGACGCTGCGAGCCGCGCCGCCTGTCGGCAGCGACATGAAGTGCGTCACGCTCCGCCGCTAAACTCGGCGACAGCTTTTCTTGACAGCACTGTGGAAGCTACAGAACAAAAGCGCATGCCTGCTACCGCGCCAAAAAAATAGTACTGAAGTTTACTGATAATTTTCTCATTTGCCTTGCTGAAATAAATACTGCTTTATTTTTTATGAGACTTAAACAATTGCGGGAAGTTGTAGGCAAAATACAGTTATCGTTCACCTTGCAAGAAGGCAGCGTCTCCTGCGCCGCGCGGCGCACGAGACGATCCCACACAGAAGTGGCTCCTGCGCCGCACGGAAGTGACGTCACAGTAATAAAATTAACTTAGGACAACTCAAATGGACAGATTATTACTTTATAATGTGCTAAACCTACACAAATAGCAAACGAAAAGTGTTTGAGGAGTCAGTTAACGCACATTTGTTAATTAATGACGCACATTTGTTAATATCGCAAGCATCTCATACCCAGGGGGCGCTGCGAAAGGTAACAGTGGCAAAGATGGTAGCTGCAAGAAAATCCATGTGTATCACGGGAGGATGTGCAGCGTAGACATGGGCATAGAGTTTCTCACTTTGATGTGCGGGTTGTTGCTGTTGGAAGTACAGCATTTTCTAGATGGCGATGTGAAAACGTGGTGTGTCGAAGATGAGAGTGTCCTTACTGCCGGGTACCTCGATTAGCTTGTCGTGAAGGGCAATGTCAACGATGAAATAAATGTGGTAGCACAGTTCGTGAGAACGTCGGGACGCGCAATATATTCCAGTGCGGCTGTGAAGTGTTTTTACTAAGCATGTGATCTCCTGTGGCCAATGCTCCTGCACTGCAGGCTTTTTTCGCAAAGTGCGAACACGTATAGGCTGTTCTCATCCGTCTGCTGTGCTATCACAGGCCGTGTTATTCAGCAAGGCAGACAAACTGTTCGGCACTGTTTTGTAGGTAGGTGGGCTAACGCAGTCGGCAGTTGCCACTGAGCATCGTTTATCAACTGCTGATTGCCTAGAGCATCACGGTGACACGTTAGTATTTTGAAGCGACTTGGTCTGCCGATTCCTTCGTCGCGTCCTTGTATGACGGTACACTGAGCGACCTAACAAGGTTTCATGTTGCATATACGGCGCGGCTACGAGAGGCGAAGAGAAACAGTGACTAACTGCTAAAAAAATGCCCCCCACCTCCCCGAAGGGAATCGTGAGGAAATGCGAATGCATTTCGCGCGCGCTTCACTCCATTTATATGTGGTGGTTGTGGTTCGAAGAAGGAAAAGGCGCCTAATTTCTGCAGCCCCGGTCGGGAGCACGGCACAGCGCCTTTTTTTTTTTTGCTTTTTTTCTGTTTTTTGTTTTTTTTTTAATTTTTTTTATTTTTTAATTTTTTTTATTTTTAAATTTTTCTTATTTTTTTATTTTTTTTTATTTTTTAATTTTTTTTCATATATAGCTCCGCCGAGCTCCCGCGATGCGAGCGCCCTCACGCACCAGAGCGCGCTCCTCCTCTCCACTCACTCTCCGCTACTACACTCTCGCCGCGGACAACGCCAACGCCGCACGACGCCGGATGCCTGACATAGCCCGACTATGAAATGCATTCGCATTTAAAAAATGATGGCAGGAAACTTGTCCACCATCATTTATGGTTCCAATCTGTCAGTCATGCCTTACACTCGGAACACACACGCAATGCGATAGCGCCAGCTGGAGCAAAATTCTAGCGTTACGGTGACGCCGGCGGAAAGCAGATTCGCCAGGCGATAGTCAAGGCATGTTGAAGTTCGACTGTACCAAAAGCCACGCTTTACGCTGTTCGCGTTTCTTTTCATCGCGACACCATCATCATGAGCCGTTCGCGAAATCTAGGAGCCCAGTGACTCAGTTCTGAGACTACGTCTGTTGCAGTGCGTCTTCCTGTCATCAGAGCCTTGGTAAAACTTGCAAATCAACATTCCTGACGCGGATGACGGAAACCGATGCAGCCAGTTGCATCTGAATTTTGCGTGTCCTGAGTCTCGCCAAGAAAGGGCATAGTAAATAGAGTCCAATTCTGCGAAGGTCATCAAACATCCAATATCAAAGGGCCTGTAGACAGGATCGGCGCATCAGTATCAGCAGCAAGTCCGGCTGACAGGAGGCCAACGGAGAGGCACACTGAAAGTCGAGTGCCGATTCGGCGAAGTCATGGCATATTCAAACGACGCGCTTGACCGTAAAAGTGGATGACGTAACTTCCGTGCGGCGCAGGAGCCGTTTCTGTGTGGGAGCGACTCGTGCGCCGCGCGGCGCAGCAGTCTCTGCCTTGCCGGGCATGTTGCAAGAATGATTTCCTTTCCATTTCTTAGACAGCACCACCTTTTTCAGCCTACCCGTTTTCCAAGGAAACATGGCGTCCGTGACGTCACTGTGCGGTCGGATAAGCGCTATTTAGTTCTCCAAGAAAAATATACTCGTAATAGGACACTATAACTGAACAATCGAAGTGTTTCTCACATTCATAATTTTCATGTATATGTTTTTCTGAACGCGTTAACGCTGCGAGCAAGCAAAACCGAAATCCAGCCGCAAACTGCCGAACTACTTGCGGAGCAACACGAGTGTGCGGAAGCCCCGCCTCCGTAGCCTTCGCTCCAATGTCAAGATAAGTTGTCGCCGAGTTAGTGCGTTGTGTGTACGGTAGTTTTGTGTTCGGGAAAATGTGGGCATTTAGGAGTTGTTTCCTTCCTCCGTGGGTAGCCGGGTAGCGCTCACGCGGAGGCTTCGTTCCGTGCTAAAAGTGACGCTAGCAGAGGGGCCATATTCATGGATCTGCGGACGCGGGCAACGTCCGATTGGCAGAGTGCGTACGCGGGGTTGTTGCTGTCCGCCCAAATTAAAGCGTCTATGAACCAGTTGAGACCGTTACGCGCGTCTTTGTACAAGCCTCCGTTAGAGGAATGATGCAATCAAGGGTGATTATTCGCTGATTGCATATTTTGTCTGCACTGCTGAAGGCACAATATGTGGCTTTGAGATGCGGTTTCGTGTAAGCCGTAATAACATTTGCATCGATAATCAAGGTGCAGAGTGCGTCCACTCGTACAAACGTGGAAAAATACAGTGCGTGTGGCGAACACTTCGGCGTACTAAATAAATATAATCACTTTTGTTTAATAAAGACAATATATCTTGAGGCGCAGATTTAGTAGGGAAGTTCCCGCACTTATACGGCAAATAGGTTAAATTATACATGCCTATTCGGGAAGGTGAAGAGCTCTGATAATATCAACGGCGAGCTTTGCTGGGGCCGCCGCCGTGTACATTTTTGTAAAATTGGGGCGAAAGCAGGTTCGTTGGTGAACTGTCGATAATGCGATGGTGCATAGAAATTTCACACCAAATGTCTCACGTTATTAGTTTTCGTCAATTCGAGCTTCGGTTCAAATTTTCCAGTGACTCTGCAGTCGCCGAGGCTAGAAATATGCCTTCATAAATTATTTGCTTGTCCTCTAGTTCAGTCCCCATAAGAAGTGTCCCGTGGCTAAAAGGCGCGAGAAAAATATACCCGTCTTAACACGGGCATTCACGTCGAGTTCGGCCTCTTAACCGCGTAGGAGCCGCGTCTTGGAAAGAGGTTTCAGATAGGCTTTCACCAGCAAATGCACGCCATCCTCGTGAAAGAATTAGTTTTATTCTCTTCTGCTGCACAGATAACAACCAAACTTGGTGAGCATCTTCTTTAGTGAACGAGCAGACGAAACCAACTAAAATTTGAAAATGCATATTTTTTTCGAAAATCGCTAAGTTTATCCCCGCATCTCCCCTTAAATAATTTCTTTACGAAAGTGCATTTTAATGAACAAGAAGGCGGGAACCTCGTATTGTAATAAGCACACGATGTGCGCCAATGAAAGGACATCCCAGAAATCACTTGACGATTTTTAAGCGCCTTGCGGACGCTTGAAGAATCCGAAAAACTTGTGAACATGAGGTGTCGCTGGAGCATATGTTTGGACAAGCAGTCTTGTCTTGAAGGCTACAACTGTATGTTTAAACCCCTGGCAGTCAGAAACAATCTGAAGTTGCCCACTACTCTCTGACCCATAATCATATCATGGTTTACATGTGAATCATCGGAAATTATAACTTACATTACAAGGCAAACATCACGGTAGTGAGGGGAATTAAGTCTTTCCGACATTTAGTTGTGCCTTGTGAAAGTTTACAAACTACGCTCAAAACTGTTTTGCCTTAAATAACTGTGTTTGGATAATAGAAGTTTACAAAAAGATGTGCCAAAACTTTACAAAGCTGTGCTCAATTACATTAGCCTTTGCACATATGTTCAACGAGATCCTTTAAACTATATACACCTAATAAATAAATAGTAAACGGGACGAGCACTCCTTGCAGCACAGCTTCACCAAGCACGTTTACGTGGTCGTGATAGTGTTTATTGGATGTGGTAGTTATTTTTTTATATTTCTAGCCGAGAAATATCCCAAATTTAACAATGTGCTTGATTGGGCTGGTTGGTGCTGCATGGTACACGAAGAATTAAAAACAGCGCTAAACACGGGACGAGAAGAGGACACATACACGGCGCTGAACTAACAACCAATGTTTTATTGCAAAACAGGTGCAATGTATAGGACACAGGTGACTGCACAGAAACCAAGAAACATAAGCCAAAATGCACATACATGTGATAAGGCCAACCGGTAAACATAATCAAGAACCTATCATAATCAAGAAACTGTCATATCAGTGGGCCCCAGATATCTAATTTCACATGCATGAAGCGAAATTGAGGGTACGCCAACACAGGAAACATCGTGCTGATCAATGTGAAAGGCTTCGCTAATCTCGCGTACGCGCTGCTCGTTATAGCGCCCCATGACCACACACTTATCAAGAATCGGCTGACAACCACAATTTTTACAGTCATCAGCCAGGTGGCTGGGGACAGAGCCTTTCAGAGAGTAAGCGTGCTCCCTCAACCGATCATGTCTCTGCTTCTTATCGCTCATTCGTTTCACATCGGGAAAACATACTTCAGCTTTCAATTCTTCGTCCCACATTTGTTTGAGCACACGTATTTGATCAAAGTAACGTGTCACAGTCATAGCTATCGTGCCTAGCACAATGAAGTGAAAGTCTGCGCACTTCTGTCAGGAAATCGAAGAGGGAGTTAGAACAAATATGAACTTGACTTATCCACAGCCACGCTGCAAGATTTTACATATTTCAAGCCGCAGCCTCTAAAAGTAGCAATGTGAAAACATAGACGTGTATTTGGCCAAGTTGCTTCACACTTGTTGAGAAACAAAAAAGCGCTAAAAAACTGAGGTTTATTCAAAAAATAATGAAAATTTATAACGGCAAACATCAAGGGCGATAACATTGGTAATGCATCCACCCGATAACAAAATTGTCAAGACCTCATCATAAACACCATATCATGGCCACGCACCAATGCAGACTCGGCTGCCAGTTGGTGTGTTGTACTTTTCTTGTGTCCTCGTTTCTTGCGCTGCTAGTTCAAAGATGCACACCCAAAAGCGATAGAAAGGTATGTTATCGCCCTTCCTGATTGCCATTATAAACTTTCACGTTTTTTTGTAAACCTCAGTTGAAAGCTGAGCGCCGGTCTTGTGTGCCTCTTGTTTATGTCTCTGCTTCTTATGGCTCATTCGTTTCACATCGAGAAAACATACTTCCGCTTCCAAGCACAAAAAATGTAAATGACACAATAACAAGTATTTAATATATATGACCTTTATTTATCAAGCATTGGTTCACATCATGCCACACCAGTTGATTTTGTGAGTGTTTGCTTGCAACAGTGCTCAAGTTTTATCGACATGTCTTTGCGATACAGAGAAGTTGTTTAGTGTTCTTAACGAGCACCAACAAAGATGTACAATGCATGCCAAAAGCTTATTTTCTTAGGATTGTGCTTCTTGAATATGTAAGCCCTCACTTTATATCTCTGTTCATTTAGCATCCACTTTCGCTGCACACTCAGCAGTCAGGTTACTACTTGCGCCATGAAATTCTAGCTGTGTGACCTGTGTAACTGAACTATAACGAGGAACAGAACAAGGGCGCTATGCAGGATGGCCCGAGCTTGGCGAAACTCGGGATCTTTCCGAGCTCTAGCGACACCCCATTTTGAACGAGCCAACAGTACGAAAAGGTCAGATCCACCCTTCAGCGCGCGCTGCGTTCCATTGGTTACGATGGAACGCGGCGTCACGTCAAGAACGGTCGACAAAATTGGGCGGTGTTTTCAAACCAGAGGCATCTTCTTTCATTTGTTTGTCGTTCCACTGAGTGCAGAAGAGCACCCATGCAATAAAAGTGCCAGAAAGGTTTACTGATGATATTTTTTAAAGGCAGGGGCTGTTTAAATTCGTTTTGAAGCTTTTGATGTCTGTACTAAGTATCCTTTAGAATAATTAGCACGGTGGCCTCTGAGATTAGTTCCGGCCGAGCACCTTACAATATCGCGACCGTAGCTAAACCCGAGGCCACGTGTACAATCATCATGGTCGGCCTGCACATTCTTGCGCGTGGCTCGACTGGCGCGCGCCCTCTTCATCCCTTAATGGTGTGCTCGCTGGCCGAGGACGTTCGCCCGGCTGATTAGCTAAGTGGCTGGGCGGTACACCTAGCTAAATAAGTCAAGAGATGCTATGACAGAGCTAATTAAGCCAAGGCATGCTAAGACCGAGCTAATGAAGCCATGCCTTACTAAGACCATGCTAATGAAGTCATGTAATGCTATGACCGTGCTAACTAATACCAGGCTAATTAACGCGACGTTAATTATAAGCACGCTAAGTAAAGTCATCCTAATTAGACCTTTATAATATGATGCTAATCAAGATCATGCGAATTAGGTTTATGTCAATTAGCTGCATACTAATCGAGATCATGCCAATTGCGCCCTAGGTAATTATTGTCGTTTTAATTAAAACCTTATCAATGAAGACAAAACTGTTCAATATTATGTTAATTAAGTCCTGCCTAATTAGTATAATCAAAATTAAGACCGAGCTGATGCGTTCTTTACTTCGAAGCGTATACCGTGCAGACTGAGTAGACGACAGACTTAAAACGCTGGAAGAAGCTAGGTGATGACAAGCTCCTCTATGGCTCCAGCCTTGCACAAGTAGTAAAGGCTGACCAAATTATTTTATATGCAAAGAAGCTGCTGCTTAGCGTCCACCGCATGAAACCTTTGGCAGTCACACGGGCACCATGACAGTCACGAGTTGAACTGGGGCCTTCTCAGAATCAACGAGTTTGTACCCGAGTTCGCGCGTCAATCAGTTTGATTGACAGACGCCCGCGGCGAAGATCGGGTCCACCCACCGCGTTTGCGCTTGCCAAGGAGCAGTGCTCACGTCCGCAACGCCAGCGAGCGGCATGATTCATCTATCAGCTTTATCGCGCAGACTGTGCACACACGCACGAAGAAATAAAAGTTATATCATCACATGGCTGCGATGTCTCGCATTCAATTTCACCGCGCTCACGACGTACCACTCACAGCCGCGTTGCCGCCATGATGCGAGCGCCCCTGGTGACAACCTGTCCATATATTTATCCGCAATATTTGATAGAAGCGAAACGAGCTGCACGAGAGTGCAGCGTGTGCACCCTTGTTGCCTTCGAGAATCGAGAGTGGAAATTTCCATGCTGCGGGTGGAACGAAAGAACATGCCCGAAAGTGGAAGAACGCCCACGAACACGCCTGTGGGAGGCGCAATGCTGAGTTGGCAAAAAGATAGAGCGACAATCACGCTGACGTCGCTGCACTGTTGAAATGTGGACTGAGTGGCGGCGCTGACGTGTTCGCACGCGGTGTTTCTTTGATTACCGCCGCAGATGCCCCACATGCGTTTTTGACGCCACGCTCGTTCATGTAGGCGTTTTTGTCAATGCTGCTATCACGCGCTCCGCTCTGTCTTTGTGCCATGACCGCCGCAGTGCGAGCTCGGAGCAAACTCCGTGTGCCCGAGAAGCTCGGGCCATCCTGCATAGCACCCCAAGCCTGGAATATTTTCGTCCACCTATCACGAAAATACATAATACCTATGGTATGGGCTCACGGCCGAGAATTAAAATTCGTGCCTACCCTGTAGACACGACGCGATATTGCTTAATTGGAACGCATTCAAGGTGACAACGCAGGGCGATAAAGATGCAGAACTACACTCATCCGCGACTGCTTACATAACAAATATAGCAAAACTAAATTGCTCTCACTGCGCCAACTATCTGTCGGCCTAGCGCACGTTTCGTTTCCTGATTCCACACCATGCACTCACTTCGAGATCAACAGAACCGGGCACGCGCCCACATTGCTAACGGCAGGATAAGACCCTTGTCATAAAGCTACGCTATTAAACGCCGACGCCGCAACACAGTGAGAGCAACTTTTGCTCAGCGATCTCGGTGTTCATTTATATGCACTTGTTGGTCAGCTTTCTGAGTCGTTATACACGGCTTGGAAGTTTTAAATCAGTGTATGTATGACTTGCTTTGCTTGAACCTGACTGTCTACATTGCTTTTACTAGCTTCGGCACTCGCAATAAACGATGCAAATCTTACTTGATTGAACTTGATTTTGTCAGTCGAGGCCAGTTTGGTCACCCGGCGACAACTGCACACGCAAGCCGCGATTTAGCAACGACAAAAATTAGGCAGATCCCAAGTACCATGAGAATCGATGTTATGCGAAGCATGCGGAGGTAAGGTGACCGGGTTGTGATTTTTTTATTTAGCCAAACGTTATGAAGTTACCCTAAAGATATGCAGAAATGTTGCAAACTGATATATGTTGAACAGTCGCATATGTTTCATATAACCAGTTGTTTAGAGTTGTGCAACGATGCCAACAGAAACATGGGTATTGCCAACACCAGAAGCCATGCGCTGATATGTAGAGCTTGTGCTTGCAAGTATGGTAGCCCTGCATAGGGATACGTAAAGCCACTACAGTGGATGGCGCTAAAGTATATAATTTACGTTAACTCGACATGACTCCTTTATTATAGGAGTACGTATGTAATGTTTTAAAAATTAGATAGCCAGCACTGCAACCACAACTGACGTTTCACCAACATTACGCCTGCATAGGGTCTTTTTCCAAAGCAGTTTTGAGACCTGACGTGGCTCCGTGGTAGAATACTTGATTGCCACGCAGAATGCTTGGCTTCGATTCCTGCTGGGACTCTGATTTCTATTCTTTGCATTCGTCGCGTCAACGCCGCCGATGTCAGTTTTTCTTAACGATGTCGCCTTTAAATTACCAGTGTCAACGCCACCGATGTCAGTTTTTCTTAACGCCCTCGCATTTAAATTACCAATGTCTGTTCTCGCCAATCGTGGGTAGACACAAATTGTCAAACTCCTGTGGCGCATACACTCATACCGCGGCCCGTGGTATACGGGTATGAGCCACACGTGTCTGGCAGTGGCGCAGCCAGGAATTTTATTCGGGGGGGGGGGGGGGGGGGGCTCGCATGTTGTTGAATAAACTTTATTTTGCCCAACGGTTGTGCCTGGGGCTAGGCTACCAGGGATCCACCGTTCGATGAACATCTACCGAGTTCCTCGGCGACAGCCCTGGCCCGCTGGACGGCCCACTCCTGGTCTTGGGGGGACCTCGCTGAGGAGGGCGGCTTGCCATCACTCAGCAAGGCGTGCAACTTCAAAGGTTCCTTCAGCTGGCGTCGTCCTTAATCGTGGCCTCTCGTGCCTTACGCATTCCCAAGGTACATGCGCCATGTCTGCCCGTTCGTGCTCGCACCACGGGCAGCAAGGCGACGGGTGCAGCGCGGGACACAGGCGGTGCAGATGGTAGGGGTTGGTAAAAGTGCCCGCCTGCACTCGCCTCAGGTCCACCGCCTGCGACCTGTCCAGGCGCACGTCGGGTGCCGGATACTTCTTGCAGTCTTTCCTATAATGTCCAAGCACCTCGTGGTACGTGGCCGGGACTTCTTCGGCATAGCAGTCGGCACACCTCTGCTTACTTGCGTCGTCTGCCCCAACTTCGGTTGCCGCAACAACGGAGGTGGTGGTGGTGGCAATAACGGCGGCGCCGGAGCCTGAGGCCATCGCCGTTCCTCCGCCGGGGCCCCTCCCAACAACGGTGGCGGCTGCTCCTGCGTCGCGGCGGGTGAGTTGCCTCGCGATGAGGTGGGCGCGCTCGTTGTGTTTGGGCGGAATGCTCAGGGGTCTTCCGTTGTTGGCGTTGCTGCTGTTGCTTTTACGGCTGTTGGTGGTGATAGCGGCAATGTCCCCCCATCTGAGCGGGGAACCACTTGAGGGCCTTGTCCGTAATTTTGCCTGATGTCAACACTATATATATATATATATATGAGAGAGAGATCCGTATGCTTCTCCTGCATTTTAAATGTTCTCTTAGTTGCATGACGGCGCTGTTACAGCACAAAGTCTGTTAAAAACTGTGATCTAATGAAATGCATACTTTTTGTTTTTCTTTACACTTCTCATCGTTCACAGCACCTGTCCGGTAAAACGTGCCCGTTTGCCATTGCCGAGGAAACAATTAAAAGCCTTTTACATAGGGCTGCCCAAGTGAACTAACGAAAGTCTATGCAACTCTGGAAACGCCGTACATTCTTTGGGACCCATTCGCAAAACTGAACGTAGTTTAAGTGGCATTCTATAGTGCTACCGAAACTTTACATTTCGCGCTTAATTCTACTGACATTACGTTGCTGCATCACACGTTTCCTGAGAAGAAGGCCTTCATAATTTTCCTCTCCAGCTTTCACTTTGAACAATAGTTCCACCAGGATCTATCACGCACCGCGATCGTCATGTATTTTTGCATGATTACTGAAAATAAATCTTACTACGACTTTGGAATATAAAAGCTTCACGTGGGAAAGTTCGTATACTTACGTTACAATCACTAGATCATTTATGTTGAGTCATGTGAAGAAGCCATTTAGAAAACACAAATTTATTACTGAAGATATAAAGTATAGAAGAAAATAATACACTAAATTTAAACCTGGCTATATTTTGCTGTGCATTTGCATGCTCCTGTTTTTCCGCTCATGTTTGGAGATCCATCTACATAATCGATCGTGCAGAATTCACTACAAACGTCACAATTATTTTAGTTTCGAAAAGCTAATTGATCAAAATCTGTTGAAAACGGTGATCGAATCAATTTTTCATGCTGTGTGCGCATGTTTTTTTACCCGCTACACTTCGCACTGTTAGAATAAGCTCGCCCGCGAAATCTGCCAGCTTACTACTGAAAAAAACAATAACGAAGAGCAGCGTTACGCCTAGCAGACTTGCATACATATATGAGCTTTGTCATAGACACAGTGATCAAGTTTACCTTCTAGTGGTGCACATTCCAACGCAATACTACGTAAGTTTGTCTACCCACCAGACAGTTTTATCCACCTTTCCACCTGACGTCCCACTAAAAATATACTGCTACGCTTTCTTAGAAAGTGACTAATAATAGCATTTATTTGCATGAAAACTAAGCAAGCGTTCACGCTGATTGCGAACCTTAATAATGCGTGGTGCATGTATTGCTGAGATGAACTGCGGTGAGCGAAATTATGACCTGTTTCTCTGACGGCAAATGAGGGACTAGAACCAGAAGTGAAATGTGTAAAATTTCCTTTGGAATATAGGATGCTACGTGATGCTACTTAGGCAACACGATGTTTTGCGAATGAGCCCCTATCATACTGCTTCGTTTCCAGAGTTGTATAGACATCCATTCACGTGCATTATGAGATATTAACTTTTTTGCGCAGGGCCTTTCAACACCACTTATCAAAAAACATTACGCTACTGAGTCACGAGACAACGTAGCTCACATAGAAAGCTGTGGTCGTATGGAATACACATTAAATCTAGATTTTTGTTGGCTTCCTAATACTCGTATTTTTAAAATACAAAATAATGCAAAGCAAACAAATTTGCAAAGCGCAAGCCACCGCGGTGGTACAGTAGTTACGGTGCTTGACTGCTGACGCGAACGATGTGGGTTCCATCATGGCTGCGGCGGTAGCATTCTTATGGAGACGAAATGCTTGAGGCCACTGTAAGTGCGCGAGCCTCCTTGATTTAAGTGCTTGTTAAGGAACTCAAACGCTAGAAATTTTCGTAGTCCTCCACTACGAAGTGCCTGATAACCATAACGTGGTTCTGGGCGCGTCAAACTCCACAAATTATTTTTATTAGTAGTATTGCAAAACGCTGGACTGACTGAGCTCGAAATAACAGCGCGGTAGATATGGAACTATTCTAGCCAGATCATACATATGTGGTGCTTTTCTTACAAAAAAGGCCAAGTCCGCTTTAACTGAAACTGAAAAAAAAAACGAAGTTTTTTGCTACGGACAATATGGTCGGGCCAGCTCCAACATTTTTTTTCGCCAGGGCGCTCATGTCACCAAAATACCTTAAATCTATAGTGCGGCTAAAGTCTATGTAGCCTACTATCGTCAGTATTCCATAGTAAAATTTGTATTTGGCTTTAAGAGATTGTAACATTTCATTTGGGCTTGACTTAGCTCGTAAAAGAAGTCTAAATCGCAGCAAATGAACGATACACCAATATTTTGCGACAACATTAACACCATGATTTTGCTTCCGTCGGTGCCGCCTTTGGTTGCATTGGCGTAACGACAATAACTAGACTTGTAGAGCGAGTGGTCCTATCCGGGAAAATGCGTACCATTCTGCACTGCCGGCAGCGTTTTGTCGTTCTTGGCATCTTGAGGGTCTTCAGAAAAATGCTTGGTTGTTTGTTTGTTGTTCCTTTATTTATTAGTTTGTAGCCTGAAAACTGTTTCAGCTCATCTTGGTCTTCTTCTTAGCTCATTTGATTTCACGCCATTTCGGATCGCTTCTTCAAGGAATATAGCGGTGCCCAATATCTTCATTTCAATTGTCTTCTATTTGAAATATACCGTCTCGGAGTCAAAGAAGGCCATGATATGCAGCGCAAAGGTTGTCGAATGAAAGCAATATAGGAAAGCTACTAGGACCCAAATGAAACAGATTTGACCCGGTCACGTTGGCTGTTTTGGTCGTGTTTGTTGAAGCATGCAGCACTGATTTAATGGATCTGACTCAGTTTGATCCAAGCATAGAAAGGATTTCGCTGATTTTTTTAAAATTTCAAAACCGCCTTTTTGAGTTCACGTTACGATGAGTACTTGTCCCATTTTGATTACAATTCGGTTTAAAAGAGAAATATACTTTGGCACGTTTTACGCTCCCGTGAAATTTAGCCCTTTTCTGATTTGGTTCTTTAAGAAAAAAAAAACGCCGCATATATAGTACATGACAGTCAACATGCTTTGGCCGAAAGAGTGCTGTTCGAAGCACTGTCACCGTTAGAAGAAAGTAATTTTGGCAAAGCAGGATTGCTAATACATTATAGTCTCCTTAGCAGCGTCGTCGGTGTGGATTCGCTTGTCGGACAGGGGAAGAAAATTTGGGTGTGTTCCAAAGATTGACCTAAAAAATGTGAGCTCACTGGCAACACTGAATACAAGTGATGCAGAACTATCGCTAAATGTACTATCGATAGTATCTATAGTTTGTTTGAAACTATCGATAGTGTGAAGAAACTATCGATAAACAATTCACAGTGCAAACAACAAACAATAGTACGATCAGGAGTATTGCTGCCGATAGTACAATTAATTGTGCTGTGAATAATTATGTTGTTGTTGGACGGCGATATTGACAAATCACTTGCGATAGCCTACTACCAGCAGTACTCAGTTCGCTTAATTAATTAGCAGTCTTTTGACGAAAGAAACTGGGGGGATGCGCCCGCGCCTTCAGACAGAATAGCCTTGTGAGTTCCCGAAAAAGTATTCGCATTATTTTCTTGCCTAATACGTATAATATCTGTTTGTTCAGGCAAGCTACAGAGACGGGGCTGGTCACAAGTGTCTTGTGCGTGTGCGCAAGGCACCCCATGCACTCATGATAAGTTGCAACATCACCGTGAAACGAAAACATCATATTTCACAATCGGCGTGGCATCGGCAACACCAACGAAATGCGGCTTCAGCTGTCCTGGAAGCGACGAAGGCAGTGCACTGCCCCTACCTGTCGGCAAATGCCTGGCTCGACCAGAAAAGGGACTCTGGACAGCTGAGCTCAACCAAGCCTGGACGGTCGCATCATCGTCGACAGCAACGCCCTTCAGCGGAGCGCTGTGGGCTTGGTGACTGTGCCACTGCACGCATCGCTAATCATTTCGCTCCCGCTATGCAGATTGGTGAGCCCTACGCTGTGTTTTCGAAAAGATCTAGCAATTACTTTCTGGTACAGCTGCCAAGTCCGCATTGCTGTATGGTTATTATTGCAGAGTGTGTCCATGTGATTCGCGTATTACTAATTCTAGCTGGAGATGTTGAAGCTAACCTTGGTCCTTCAAATATTTCTGAGAACCTTCTTGCTGAATTACGTAAACTGTCAAGCAGGTCAAACACAACTAATTTTAGAAGTCCAGGTATTGAAGGCTCAGCTCGGTAGCACTGATGAAACAATTGGGGAACTCAACAAAAGACTATCAGACCTTGAAACTGATTATCAGTCTCTGGTACCACTTCGAAAAGAAGTAGAAGTCTTGCGCATCAGCACGGAGCAGACGGCCTGTAGAATCACTGCGCTAGAAGCCCGTATTGATGACTCTGAAGCCCGTATTGAATCGCTCAAGGCGAAATAACCTAATATTCTACGGCATCCCGGACCCTTCCGCATCTGAAACATTTTCTGAGTCGGAGAAGCTGGTAGTAAATCTTGGCCGCGATAACTTACAGGTCCACTTAGAACCAAGAGATATTGAGCGTGCGCATCGTCTCGGTCGACATTCAGTTGGCCGCTGCCGGCCTATAATCGTGAAGATTGCTCTGCACAAAACGGAAACTGCAATACTATCAAAAGGCAGCAAAACGGCAAGTGGGGCCAGTTGGTTGGGATTCATTTTTTCAATCGGTTACAGCGCACCACACACGAGGACAATATAAGGAAAACGGACAACACGGCGCTGGTCGCAAGCTTACGGGGACAGGTTATGGCATAGGTGAAGACTTCTCACGCGCAGTCCAAAATGCCCGAAAACAACTAATTGCTTTTGCGAGAAGCAAGAACAAGCCCTTTTCTGTGCACTTTAAAACACTGCACATGAATCAGAAGCGCTACGTTCTCGATGACAAATCAAACACTGTCAAAGAACTATCGTAGCAATCGAGGCGCCGGGGGAAAAAAAGCGACAACTGTTGTGGTTTCTAGTAATACTCTTTCGCTTTCTGCTGTTTACACTAACATTCGCAGTTTTCTTCCCAAACGGGAACTTATATCTAGCTCTGTATCATCCTCTGAAAGTAATGTACTAATACTTACTGAAACGTGGCTAAGTGATGACAGCAGTGATGATGAAGTTCTGTCAAAATTGCCGAACTTTCATTTGTACCGAAATGACCGTGCATCTACTCGCGGTGGCTGTGTACTCATTGCTGTTGACGAGCAATTACCTTGCTCACTCGTAAATGTTAAAACAAAGCTAGAAATGTTATGGGTGCTTATTCAGGCACGTCCTCAGTTCGCGTTACTGGGCTTTTCTTACCGACCACCCCGCGCTAGTTCCGATTTTTGCAGCCAACTGAATCAGGCCATGTGCAAGCTCACATCTGCTCATCTAAACGCGCACGTACTTTTATTCGGCGATTTTAATTTCCCACAAATAGACTGGCGTACTAACACTTTGCATTCATCGATGGGTGTAGGCGAAACTAATGGCTTTCTTGATATCTGCCTAAATTTCAATGACCCAACTAGTCACTGAACCAACACGTGTTTCGCAAGATACAGCCAATGTCTTGGATCTGATACTAACCAGCAATCCCGAAAGCCTGTCACACATTTACTATCTACGCGAAATCAGTGACCATAAGACAATTCATGCCATTTTTTTTTCAGCCGCTCAAATGAGAAACCTGCAAGGAAAACGATTCACCTGCCATAAACCTTGGTTTACGAAAAATTTAAAACGCCTTGAAAATGAAAAGAAACATCTATTCCGATCTGCCAACGTGCACGTCAATCAGATGCATGGACCGGGTATTATGAAACTGACCGCAATTATCTTTCAGCCCTGCCTCAAGCGAAGAACTCCTTCTATAGCACAGACCTACCCAGCTATTGCAAACTAATCCCAGACAGTTTTCGGAAACATTTGAGGCTGACAAACCGCGTGACATTGTACAAACCATTGATTCTGGTGAAGCGATTACTGACTTGGATTGTGCGAATCTGTTCAACAATACTTTTGCTGCAGTTTTTACTGACGAATCAAACATACACTCCTGTTTACCTTCGCTTGGCTTTCATTGTAATCCTGACATGCCCGCAATCAATTTTTGTGCGAATGGAATATCGGCCATAATAGAAAAAATGAAATTGTCATCCTCTGCTGGCATGGATGGAATTAATTCCAAAATACTAAACAAATGTTAAAGAAAGCGCTTCACTTTTTCTTGCCCTAATATTTTCGCAGTCACTTTCCTCGGGAAAGATTCCATGTGACTGGAAGATAGGGAAGGCTCGTTCCGGTTTTCAAATCAGGTGATAGAAACTCTCCATTAAACTACCGCCCCATCTCCCTAACAAGCGTCCCCTGCAAAATGATGGAGCATGTCATCTACTCCCACATAATGAATTTTCTTGACAGCAATCATTTTTTTTTAATCCTTCACAACACGGCTTCCGCAAAAGGG
>JALIZH010030014.1:0-12444 GCA_030522465.1 Rhipicephalus appendiculatus
TAAAGGCGGGAAGAGGAGAGGGGAAGAAGAGGAGAGTGGTGTCTACGGCCGAGGACGTGGCGGGCGGCTTTTACCGCCGGTTTTCCAGTCCAGTGTCCCATGGAATTGAAGCACCTCCTTGAATACTTGGGCGTAATGGGGGGCAGAAAAAGAGGAGATGTCGCGCGCAGCAGCAGGAATATGGAGAACGAATGCGAAACCATGCATGGAGTGCCGTCAGGGGGAATGTAGAGTGGAAGTAAAAAAAAAAGTCAGATATGCACTTGGCTTTTGTTTCGTTTGTAATTTAGGTCTTAAAGGGCGCTTCGCCAGGTCACATAAGAAATTTTAGTTAGACACTGGAAGTTGTTGCGTGCCCCATGAAGAGCTTTGTACCGTAAGAACTTTTTAACTGGTTCATTACGAGCCGCGAAAGCATGATGCTGGTAGGTGAGCTTGTGTGGTGAAAGAGGAAAGAAGACGAAGAATGCAGCGAGGAAGACGGCACGTCGCGGACAAAAAGAGAGCGCGTGGTGGTGGCGGCGAAGAAAAAAGGAAGACGAAGCAGCGAGTGCTGGGAAGAACGGTAGCGGCCACGCAAGCAGACAGCGTTCGAGGGCCATCCATGTTGGCGAGGGCTACCCGGGAGAACCGCTGGGCAGCCTCCTGACGGGTCGTGCTCCTGCGTACGCTGGTGCACCGGTCCTGCCTCCTGCACAGTACTTGGCCGGTACCTGGACGGGCTGGCGCCTACCCGAGAGAACGTCGGCTTCGCCGCCACTCGCCCGGCTGCTGCTCCTGCCGCGCCACGACGTCCCTACGCACTGCTGAGGGGATCTACCGCCGGCCTGCTGTGCTACGGACGGTTATGTGAGCACATCACTATAGGACACGATATAGTCGTTAGACTGCGGGATTAAGTGTAAGCTGTTGCTTGTGTGTGTATTGTCGCGAGGGATCGGTTACGTTTCTTAATATATGTGTGTTTACCAGACGTACTGTGTTTGGCTCCTTCCTTCACCGCACCGCACATGAATTAAAGTGACGTTCCTTTAATCCTTCACTACATTATCTGGCGTCCGCGAGACAGGACTAAGCTCTCATAACACCTTTCGAGAACCTCACTTTGTCCGTGTGCGGTGGCTGAAGATGGATGCCGAAAAGCTGATAGGTCTAGGTAAAGAGTTAGGACTCTCAGGCAAGGCACTCCAGCAGTGGGTAGATAAGGAGCGCGAAAGAGAAAGCCAGGAGTATGCGCTAAGGCGGGATGCAGCAAAAGAAGATCACGAGCGGGAGTTGCAGCGGCAAGCTGGAGAGCGACAGTTGCTAGAGCTTCGACTGCGCGTGCAGGAATCGCAACAAGCTAGTCAAGCAGTCCCCGCCGAACCAACGAATCGCGACGCAAGCAATCAAGGATTCCGAAGCCCGCACAAGCTTATTCCTGCGTTCAACGAAGCCCGTGATGAGCTCGATGCTTACATTCAAAGGTTCGAGCGAGTGGCTACGAACCAGGAATGGCCTAGAGATAAGTGGGGCCTCTCCTTGAGCTTGTGCCTAACGGGGAAGCTCTGTCGGTAGTCGGACGCATGTCCGCCGAAGATGCGACTGACTTTGAAAAGCTCAAGTCTACATTGCTCCAGAGATTCCGGTACACAGAGGAGGGACTTCGAGAGAAAAGTTGGCACTGCAGTGACACAGGTAGGCCTCGTCATCAGTCCATTTCAGCCTTGGCTATGCGCAAGTCCCGACGGGCTTTTTGAAACCAGCAGTGGTGTAACATTGCTGGAAATCAAGTGTCCCTATTCAAGAGGGTCACTGCATCATAATATGCGTGATACTCGTGCCAAATGGACAGCCGAAAGATGGCACAAAGAGAGGTCTGTGAGAATTTCGAGCTCTACTGCCCACCGTGTGATCACCAAGAAGAAGTCGTTCGAGTCGCTTGCAGAACAACTGCAGAGGTCGAAGACTCCTCGTGTGCCAGCTATTTTGTACGGTACTGCCATGGAACCGGAGGCCAGAAGGGATTTTTCCCATGAATCAACTTAAAAAAGTACGAAGAAAGGGACTCCTTGCCACTGGCAGAACGCCACACTGCTTCCGCTGTCAACACTTGCAAAAAGATAAACGACCCTATATTGAACGCACTGAACCAAGCCGAAAGCAAACGTATCAGGGCTCAAAAGATTGTCAGTGGCTTGCAGGTAAACAAATCGGCTTGTTTTTGTCAAGTGGCCACGAACCGCTAACGTGGTTCGCCTATTTAAGCGGAGTTTCATAGCTCCTTGTCGAGAAGTGTACATGTGTAATTATTTCTCGTTCGTCCTTTGTTAACGCATGTGTGCCCTCTCGTGATGAGTGAACGGTGTTGATAACAGTGAACTGTGTCCCGTGTGTGTTGTGCCACAGTGAAAAACGATGTTTAAAACTGTGCACTGTGTTCCGTGTGTGTTGTGTGACAGTGAGACGTGCCCCTCGTTCTGCAAGGCGATTCTACAGAGCAAAGTTGTTTGACATGAAACAACTTTCTTGGAGTGAGGGGTAGTGTGGTGAAAGAGGAAAGAAGACGAAGAATGCAGCGAGGAAGACGGCACGTCGCGGACAAAAAAGAGAGCGCGTGGTGGTGGCGGCGAAGAAAAAGGAAGACGAAGCAGCGAGTGCTGGGAAGAACGGTAGCGGCCACGCAAGCAGACAGCGTTCGAGGGCCATCCATGTTGGCGAGGGCTACCCGGGAGAACCGCTGGGCAGCCTCCTGACGGGTCGTGCTCCTGCGTACGCTGGTGCACCGGTCCTGCCTCCTGCACAGTACTTGGCCGGTACCTGGACGGGCTGGCGCCTACCCGAGAGAACGTCGGCTTCGCCGCCACTCGCCCGGCTGCTGCTCCTGCCGCGCCACGACGTCCCTACGCACTGCTGAGGGGATCTACCGCCGGCCTGCTGTGCTACGGACGGTTATGTGAGCACATCACTATAGGACACGATATAGTCGTTAGACTGCGGGATTAAGTGTAAGCTGTTGCTTGTGTGTGTATTGTCGCGAGGGATCGGTTACGTTTCTTAATATATGTGTGTTTACCAGACGTACTGTGTTTGGCTCCTTCCTTCACCGCACCGCACATGAATTAAAGTGACGTTCCTTTAATCCTTCACTACAGCTTGAAACCTTTGCCACTCGCAAGCCCAATTTCTTCCTTGCCCTCTTCGGTATCGAAGGACCTCGGAGCCGGAAGATTGCGTGCGCACATGCATCAACACGCATGCGCACGCAAGGTGTGCGCATGACATGCCAAGCCAAGTCGCGCACACAAGCAGTGTTGTATCGTTTCAGCGTTCTCTCTAGTGTACTGCCTGTTTCTGTGGGATGGATCCCTCTATGCACTTGGAGAGGCTGGTATGGATGATGTATCCTTAGCACGACACAGCGCGTCGCACTGCTGTAACTGCTGTAAGGGACGATGCATCAAATACACGCCAAGCCTTGTCAGGGCTGGCGCCGGCACGACGCGGCAACGGCGAGAACATCGACGCAAATGAAATGGAGGCGGCTTAGTCCCGCATCGCGCTTGATTCGAAGTAAAAAAAATAAATAAAAATGCACGCAGATTCCATTTATTGTTTTAATATTTCTACAACTTTCATTCTTCTATTCAAGCAACAGATTGCAAAAAATTACACATGTCGCCTCGAATCATTCTCGCAGTGTCACGCACTACTTTGACGCACGCAGGACCACTCCTTGTACGTCACCTCCTCCATATTGGTGCGCGCGCCCGTGAGATCAAGGACAAGCGGCGTTTAGTCTGACATTTCACCTCTTTCCGGGGCTCGTAGCGTTGCAAATCTTGGCAGAAAATCATTAGCGCCCAGTGCATGCATTACACTTGCCAGCTCGAAATGCTCCAACCTGGTAATGGGCCCTTTAAGGTGTTCACAGACAGAGGATAAATTGACCCTGCGCGATTAGACCAGGCCAATACGAGGCTAAACGACCGCTCTTGCCTTTTAGCTATTGGCTCCTGGGCTGCCCTTCGCAGCCATGCCGAAAAAAAAAGAGACCCAGGAGTGTGTTTATTCGACGGCGGACACTTAACTCACCAATGCTGGACAATAAAAGAAGAGACCGTGTTCTGGAAACCGTGCGGGAAAACGGACAATACCACGGCTATGTTAAACCATTGACGCCTTTGTGCCACCATAAACTATAATATTTGTTTGCTTTCCTGTCGGAGAAAAAAGATCGCACACGCCTTTCTTCGAAAATTTGAGTTTTTGTAAATATTTATTGTGTGCCTATATTTACGATTTTGGGGCCTAAAACTGTGTTTTGCCTGCCTGTTTTTGGCGCCTAAAACACGATTTTTTAGTGCCTAAAAATCCGGCCTCTACTGATCAGACAACACACTTACAAACTAACCGGTACATACGTATTTAATCTAGGAACATGTACTTCTTTTGAAAACAAAATTAATTCTACGATGAACGTCCTCTGGTAGCTGTGCATGTGGTGCGTAAGCGTTGTGTTGGGCATCATTGCGAGAAACACCGCCAAAGGAATTGTGAAGCGGGGAAGCGTGGTTGCAACAGTAAAAGTGTTCCGTGAGCTCTGCTCACGGAATTTGGTATTGCGTGACGTGACTGTATGACGAACATAAATGACAAGTGGTAATATGGAAATCATGGTATCTCATGTGTGACATAACTTGCATGCCATGCTCATGGCACGCTCGCGACCGTTTCGCTAGCTTGATATACTCCAAATTTGGTATTAAGGCGAAATTTGGTATTAAGCACGATCCGTCCGTCCGTCCGTCCGTCCGGCCGCGCCCTGGCACGGTGCCACGTGGCCGCAGGAGCACGCAAACGGACGCCGGTAGCGTCGTACCCTACAGCGCTCGTGCTATGCTTGCGTAGCGTAGCTCTGCCCAGCGTGTCCAATCATGCAACGAGGGAGGCGCGCTCATTGCTTTCCAATCTGACGGACCCCGTCTCAATGGGCACAGGAGTTCGCGAAACACAATAGACGAGTTGCAAAAAAGATTTTGTTGCAGCGCCATCTGTACGTATGTACAGAAAACGGCCGCCATTGTGCATGAGCAGTCCCGTGCAAACCGGCGTGCATACCACCCGGACCACACAAAATGTTCGCATCGAAATGAAACGTCTCTCACGTTCATACTTCTTTTCACTCGCACAAGCGCCTCGTTATTCCAAGTTTTTTTATTTGTTTTCATGCACGATGGCGGCTGAGCCCAGGGTTGCTTGAACATTTCGGGGCTTTTTTACAGTGTTGCTGGTATTTATGCAACTCGTCTATTTGGAATTCACAAAGTGTCTGTCAAATTTAGCGCTGCAACGCGGATGGCGTCTGCACGATGCGCAAAGCGCCAGAATACGAACGCATGCGAAACGGAGGCAGATTAGTCTCGCGTCTCGCAGCGATTCGCGGTAAAATATTAAAAAAGAAAACACGCACACATTCTGTTTGTGTGCCATCCCGCGGAGAGTGTAAAAAAAAAAGGTGGTTGGTCCCTCCGTCATAGGAATCGGTATAACACGAAAGTGAAACGTCTCCTTACAGAAGTAGGTGGATATTTACTGTACAATAATATAAGATAGCTTGCACGACGTCTATTAGTGTTTGACAGTTATAGCAGCGTTTAACGTGGATGCATGCACGTTGACGCTTGGTGGCACATCTGTATCCCGACAACTAACGTCCATGATCAATGATTAAACAGACCCTTGTGGCCATAGATGCTTTACGGTGAGAGCGGAATTAGAGAAAGCGGTGCGACAGCCAGAACAGCGTCACTGATTGGACGTCGAACTTGGGCTGAGGTCGCCTACTCGCGGCACCGCGACAGCCAGAACAGCGTCACTGATTGGACGTCGAACTTAGGCTGAGGTCGCCTACTCGCGGCAGGTTAGTCTTATTGAACAACGCTTCCCGACCAGAGGGAAACGCAATGCGCGTCGAGTCTTCCCCGTTGGCCGGCTGCGGTTTATCGCGGGGCGAGCTTAAGTTGGGAACGCGGAGCTACGGCTACGCAACGCGCTCGCGCGTTGCAGACCAATTTTCGGTATGGACGGATGCTCTGATCGAGGCCGATGCTAGGGGTAAGGTCGCCACCTGGAAGTGTGTTAATGCGTTGACAAAATTGCACTTTTCCTATTCGAAATGCGCCGAATGGGACGGACGCGTAGAAACAACGCTTTGAAGGAACTAATCGTGCATCTCACGGTTATAACGCATTACTTCACTTGAGCAAAATCACTGTGAGAGGACAGTGGTAGATATAAAAGGCTTTTTTTTAACGCCTACAGGTATAGTATGTGACCGTGGCGCAGTGGATAGCCTGCCCGGCATCTGTTGTCGCGGACCAAGAGGTCGTAGGTTCGACTCCCGTTGGCGGAACATTTTTTTCTTTGTCTTCTGATCGTGCGTATTTTTCGACGTCATTTCCGTGACGGAAATACATCACTCAAATCTTGGTGGACCCCGGCATAAAACACTTTCGTGTTAAATGACATGGCGTAGTGAGTCGATTGGCCACAAGCTTTCGCTGGACCCACTATGGAATGTACAAAGTGTCCTTCAATCTTTTTGCATGACGTGACTGTATGACGAACATAAGGGATAAGTGGTAATATGGAAATCATGATATATGATGTGAAACATGACTTGCATGCCACGCTCATGGCACTCTCGCGACCATTTCGCTAGTTTGATATAACCAAATTTGGTATTGAGTGACGTGACTGTATGAGGAACATAAATGACAAGTGGTAATATGGAAATCATGACATGTCATATGCCACATGACTTGCATGCCACGCGCATGGCACTCTCGTGGCCGTTTCGCTAGCTTGATATACACCAAGTCTGGTATTGAGCGACGTGATTGTATGACGAACATAAATGACAAGTGGTAATATGAAAATCATGACAATTCATGTGCGACATGACTTGCATGCCACGCTCATGGCGCGCTCGTGGCCGTTTCGCTAGCTTGATATACACCAAATTTGGTATTGCGTGACGTGACGGTATGACGAACGTAAATGATAAGTGGTAATAGGGAAATCATGACATGTCATGTGCAACATGACTAGCATGCCACGCTCATGGTGCGCTCGCGGCCGTTTCGCTAGCTTGATATATACCAAAATTGGTATTTCGGGACGTGGCTGTATAGCGAACATAAGTGGCATGTGGTAACATGAAAATCTTGGCATGCATGTTATCTACAATTCCATTTACGTGCCACGCTCATGGTGCGTTTGCGTCCAGTTCGCTAGCTTGATATACACGAAAATTGCCATTGCGTGACGTGACTGTATGACGAACATAAATGACAGGTCCTCACATGTAAATCATGACATGCATATTATTTACAGCATGATTTGCTCCTCGCTGGCTGCTTCGCATTACATCGATTCCCACAGTGCGTGGGATCTGCTGATTTTTTTAACGCGAAAGTGTTTTGTGCCGGGGTTACACCAAGACTTCAGTGACGTTTTCCCGTCGCGAAAATGACGTCGCAAAAATGCACACGATCAGATGGCAAAGAAAAGAAGGTTCCGTGAACTGGAGTCGAACCCATGAACCTCTTGGTCCGCGACAACATATGCCGGGCCCGCCATCCACGGCGCCACGATAAAACACTGTGGAGGCATTACAAACGCGCCTCTTATATCTCACACCTTCCTCGGCGGGGTGAGGTCGCCGTCTGGGAGCGATAGAATGAAATAATGCATCATGACCCTGGCCTCCGCGATTCGCTCCTGCAACGTGTCCGTCCCATTCGGCGAGTTTCCAATGGGAGAAGTGCAATTTTGTCAACGCCTTGACACACTGCGAAGTGGCGACTTTAGCCGAAACGTCGGGAAGCCCCTCCTCGCTCATAACATCCATCCATACCAAAAATAGCCCTGCAACGCGCGCCTGCCTCTCCTGGCTGTAACACCTCGTTTCCCGCTTACGCTCGCCCCGAGAAAAATCGCCAGGCCCCAGTGCGCAGAACACGCGGCACGGTCGCAGAGAAAGCTGGAAAAGCGGCCTTTCCATATCCCGTTGTAGACTCTCTTGGGGCGACAAATGCAACTACACATGCAAAGTACCTACTACGCCATAAACCTACCGTAACTTTCATGAAGTAGGGGAAGCACTCACTAGGCCCATTACTCGTCATTCCGCGGATAATCGAGGTACCCGCTCCCCATATGTGAGGTATTTGTGTACTTTGCCTGTGCTGTGGCTGATGACGACGAAGAATCATGGCCTGAGCCATGATTCTACCCATAATGTGTTCGAAACATTCAATGACCCATTTGTTGCGGAATTCGCATTGTGTGACGACTGATTGTTATTTTACTCTTTTACGACGCTATATTACATATGTTAACACGATTGCTTGCTTGACATGACACCTCTATACGGTGTTTTTGCGAAGGAGTCTTAAGCACCAGAGTGGCTCTGTGACAGAAGTCTCGACTGCGAATAAGAGTGATTGGGTTCGAATCCTATCCGTTCCTAGAAATTATTTCTCATTTCATTATTTTCTTATTTCTCGCGATAGCGGTTACGGACCCAGCGGCGGCGGCGGCATATAACTACGGCGCCAGGAATCTGCTCTTGTTGTGATGTCAAAAACTAGGGGACCCTTAAGCTTCGCCTTTAAGAGTGGAACGCGATAGCGATATCCTGTCCCTTAGTGCGTGCTTGAACCACTTAGTGCATACTATGTAATTGGGTAGCATGCTTTAAACCATGAGCAATATGCGTGTGAAATGTTTTCGAACTTGCTATGCACACACTATACGTGGTCTTAAGAGAATACGCGCCATAACGTGTGTGCCTTTTGTAATGGGTCGCCGGCTTTAAACCACGATGTCGTTATGATATTCACAATGTTCTGACGCCCGATGGACAACGTACACTTGTACCACGTAATATTACTGCGGTATTACATGTTGTATTGTGACGCCTGTATACAGGAAAGCGTCTGTTTGTAAAGTATGAAAGTTATTTTCACTGCATTTCCAAGCAGATGACGTTATTTTCACCGTATTCCCAAGTAAACGCGTGGCTGTGTGGTAGAACACCGGCTTGCCACGCACACGGCCTAGGGTTCGATCCTCACTCGGGCCCGGAAATTTTTATTATTTATTTTATTTGCATCTTTCTCGATTTTTCGGTCACGGACGAGATGATGATTTTTCGCTCACAACCAACGACGCCGACGCCGACGCCGACACCGACGCCGGAATTTCTGCGAAACGAGCTCTTTAACGCTCTCGCGTTAAAACAGCTTTTTCTGTAATATATAAGGGCCTCAAACACCATCTCGCCCAGCCATGGCCGAAAGTACAGAGTGGTTGTTTATCCAATGGCTTGGTGGGCTGGTGGGTGGAAGCAAAGGAATAACAGCCACCATCAGTGGTATCTGTCGCCCAGGTTGACGCCGTCGCTTCATCTTCAAAAGCGAGGTTGAGGGCACGGAACCTTATACCGGCTGTTAGAGGTGCTATTGCTTGGTTCATGATGATAGTCAGTAAGCGTGCCCGACGTTTCTAGAATTTTGAAGGGCGAAGCACCTTATGGCCGAGCCTTGTCGGCGTGCGGCGGCGTGCACGCTCATAGCTCAGGTGCGAAAGCATCAGCCCGGCTCGAGCTAAAACACATTGATGATGATATGTACAGATGAAAAACATTCTCTTTCTGCCATGGATCGGAACGAACGTAAAGCGCGGCATGCGGCGGCTCAACGACAACGTCGGCAATCTGACCCGGAGTTGAGAGCGCAGGAAGCGGCAGTAATACGCCAGAAGCGTTGTCTACCGGAGATGGGAGGCGCCGAAGCACGGTTCAAGCGTGATTTCCTTCGACCGGAGCTTTGGGCACAGCTGCAAAGTGTGTGTCACTCATTTCTCCATGAGCGAGTGGGCAAATTGTCACGGGAGATTCACGGTTACCGAACAATCACCGTACTTCGCCCACTCATTCACCTCGTGGATATGCGTGGATTTATTTTATTTTTTAACACGAAAGTGTTTTATGCCGGGGTCCACCAAAATTTGAGTGACGTATTTCCGTCACGGAAATGACGTCGACAAAATACGCACGATCAGAAGACAAAGAAAAAAGTTCCGTCAACGGGAGTCGAGCCTACGACCCCTTGGCCCGCTACGAGAGATGCCGGGCATGCTAGCCACTGCGCCACGGTCACATACTCTGTACGCTTTAAAACAAACCTTTTATATCACCGCTGTCCTCTGACAGTACTCTTGCTAAAGTGAAGTAATGCATTATGAAAGTGAAGGGCACGATTAGTTCCTTCAGAGCGTCGTTACTACGTGTCCGTCCCA
The DNA here is from genome assembly GCA_030522465.1 of Rhipicephalus appendiculatus. NCBI lineage: Eukaryota > Metazoa > Arthropoda > Arachnida > Ixodida > Ixodidae > Rhipicephalus > Rhipicephalus appendiculatus. The sequence goes on from JALIZH010030014.1 coordinate 10,348, forward strand.
TTCGGCGCGTTTCGAATTGGAAAAGTGCAATTTTGTCGACGGCACACTGCCAGGTGGCGACCTTACCCCTAGCATCAACCTCGCTCATAGCATCCGTCCATACCAAAAATATTTCTGCGACGCGCGAGTGTTTCGCGTGGCCGTAACTTCGCGTTCCTAACTTAAAATCGCAGCTGGCCAACGGGCAATACACGACGCGCGCTGCGTTTCCCCTCTGGTCGGGCAGCGTTGTTCAATAACTCTAACATGCCGCGAGTAGGCGACCTTATTCCAAGTTCGGCGTCCAATCATTGACGCTCTTCTGGATGCCACAACGCTTTCTCTGATTTCGCTCTCATCGTACAGCTACCACATGCGTCTATGACCCCAAGGGTTTGTTTAATCATTGATCATGGACATCAGTCATCGGGATATAGATGTACCACCAGGCGTCAACGTGGATGTTACACGGTGCTATAACTGTCACGTTACACGGTGCTATAACTGTCTAACACCAATAGACATTGTGCAAGCTCTTTTATATCAATGTACAGTAAGCATTTAAATGCGTCAGTAAGGAGACATTTCACTTTCGTGTTATACCGGATTCCTATGACGGAGGGATCAACCATGTTTTTTTTCTTATTTCGCGTGATAGTTCTTACGGGTTACGGACACCGGCGGCGGCGGCGGCGCGGACAACTACCTCTCCGCCGTTGGGATGTGATAACAGCTTTCGCTGTAAAATCGCGGCCGGGCGACAGGGGAGGAACGATGCGCGTTGCGTTTGCCTTCAAGTTCGGCCAGGCGTTCAATAACTTTTACCACGCTGTGGAATGGCGAAATAGTTCCAAGTTCTGCATCGACTCAGCAACGTTCTTCTGGCTGTCACACCGCGTTTTCTCTGATTACGCTCTCACCGTTAACTACTACAGTTACAACAAGGGTTTCTTTAATCATTGACCATGGACGTTAGCCGTCGGGATGAAAATGTCCCACCAAGCGCCAACGTGGGTGCATGCACGTCAAACGGTGCTGCAGCTGCCAAACAACAATAGACATTGTGCACGGTCTCTTGTATCAATGTACAATAAACATTCAACTACTTCTGTAAGGACACGTACAGCCGCTCCCACAAGTTTACGGAACGCGGGCTCCACTGAAAATGCTAATTTCTGCTCTGTTAGTGCATGGCGCATCTAACCTAGCAGGTAGCTGCGTAGGTCGCAAGGACTACTACAAGCTGGAAAATCTGTTTGCAGGCTATGTTCAAAGACAAAGCGGGAATATATCATTTTCGGAAATTTTGTGTTCCGAAAACTTTTGAGGGCGGGGGGTACTTTCGTGTTATACCGATTTCAATGACAGAGGGATCAACCATGTTTTTTTTGTTTTTTTCTGTCTTCCCCCCCGCCCCACCCGGAGGAAACTCTGCCGGACTAAACTTAGATAAAGTTTATTCATTCATTCATTTGCGCATATGGGCACTGCATATTTCTTTCTTTTTTCCAACAGTTGCATCTTCATCGTCTGGATCACATTAATCGCCATCTCTACTTTGCTGCACTTCTACTGGGACCGGAGGGAGTCGACCGCCAAAGAAATCGCAGGTAGGAAACACAAAAGCATGTCCCAGTCTTGTCATATGTGCTGTCAATCCTGCAAAACATAAATCAATTCTCTCATGCGCGCATGCGTGTGCGTGCGTGTGTGTGTGTGTGTTTGTGTGTGCGTGTGTGTGTGTGCGTGCGTGCGTGTGTGTGTGCGTGTGTGTGTATGTGTGTGTGTGTGCGTGTGTGTGCGTGCGTGTTTGTGCGTACGTACGTGCGTGCGTGCGTGCGTGCGTGCGTGCGTGCGTGCGTGCGTGCGTGCAAGTTACTGTATTTCCTGGTGGTGCCTGCTAGGTCTGCGAAAAGAAAATAAAATACAGAAAAAACAGATCTTTATGCTTTAGTAGGTGATGCTCAGCCATTTGCTTGGTCACCAATAGTAATACAATTTTCAAGTAGCTTAAAATATAGGGGGGAGCATAGAATCGCTGGATTGGCGCCGGAAGTGTATGTATGGGTAAACACGTAAAACACAAAATCTGTAAATACACGAGCATAAGAGATTATA
>JALIZH010030016.1:0-68099 GCA_030522465.1 Rhipicephalus appendiculatus
CGACGGGACCGTCGTCGCGTAATGGATGTAGCTGCTTCTCGGTGTGATATGTCATCTCGAACTCCAAAGCCTGCAAAGCCTCGTTGCCTCGCGACCCTATTGCAAAACCCAGCGCCGCTGGGTACCAGCGTCCAGTGCCATGCCGGATTATGGGCCCAGCATCGCGCTGGATACTGGGACGCTGGAGCGGCATTTTACTGGGGAGGCGCTGGTACTCCCGCGCAATACGGCTCTACAGCGTTGAAATAGTGGTGCCTATGCGCCATAAATAAATATATTAGTGAAAGAAGTGATATAGAACGCATTAAAGCAATAAAAAAAAGCCATATGAAAAAAAAGTGTCCGTCAGGAGGATTCGAACTTGCCACCTCCTGATTCCGGAATTGAGTGTTCTACCCACTACGCCACGCCGGATTTTTTTTTCTTTATTACCTATAATATACAATGTCATGTCACAAACATAAATATTCAACACACAAGGTACACACACACAAAATTAAAAGAAACAGGCATAACATTCGGGGTACTATAAAGGAAGGCAAACTGTCGAAGAATTAAAACTGCTTCAATGCAACCAGGTCATCTAACATTGACATCCATATTGGCGTCCCACTGGGGCACTATCGGGACACTAATGAATATTGGAAAGCGGAAACAGAACGTGTTCGTGCCCAAACAAGGAAGTGGGGTGGACATGACCTGTCCATGTTTGCTCGTGCAACAGTATGCAACTTATTTCTTGTTGCAAAATTGTTTTACGTGCTCCAAGTGTTGTGCATGTCGCGTGTAAATGTGCAAAAGTTGCACAGGGTTTTCGCGGTTTACGTGTGGGGTTCAACTTGGGAACGAGCAAGACGTACAAATCTCTTTCGATCGGTCAAAAGTGGTGGTCTAGGCTTATGCCATTTATTCCTTAAACAAATCGTGAGCAGGTTTGTATTTCTTAGAGATCAAACCAACGACTTCCTTAGAGTAATTATACAAACAAGATTGCGCGAATCTCTACCCGGTTTTATAGTATCAACTACTGCTATGCCTAGACCACGGGTTCGGGGTTTTCTCCATGAAGTTGTGTCTTCTTTTGACATCCTGTGTGCACGGTTTTCATTAGAATATTTAAGCGTAGTTAGACGTAAAAAATTATATAAAGATATTTTAGAGGTTATGTTACCTGTACCGTTGTATCGAGCAGTCTATGAAATTGGATCCGAAGGGAATGTCCTCAAGAGAGTAAAAAAGATGCCGGTAAGAGGGTCAACAAAGTCATTTTTTCTTTCAACTTCATAGCAACACACTTCCTGTCAAGCCTTAGGCTAGAGCAAAAAGGACTCTTTCGTGCCCTGGAGTATAAATTGTATATTATGCAACAAACCAGAAACGATAGAGCACATATTTTTAGACTGCTGGGGATGCCGTATTTTTGCATGGGACATTCTACAAAGGACTTTAAAGAAAGACTTACCGATTACTCCCCTATGGTATTCGCTTCCTTCCTACAGATACAGCCCCCTATGACATGGTTATGTTGATGTGCATGCACAGCATATGGAAAACGAGAATGGCGGTACAAAATGCTGACTACGCCACGCCGGAACATGCTAAGCTGTGCGTAAAACAACTATTTAACCAACAAACACATGGTTCGGCTTCATATTTACATGTCGCACAGTCACGATAGACGCGATCTTCCATTCCAAATAACAACTGCGCCTTTATTAGACAAACGAACGGCGGCCGGTACCGAATGACATGCCGATAATGGCAAGAGCGCTAAGTTTCTTTAAGAATTCACATGTTAACTACGAAAAATATGAAATACACCTAGAGCAGGAGGCACTGTTTGCTGGCTGTTACTGCCGATTTTTTTAATAGCCGTTTCTCGCTCTTGCTACTGGTCAAAATTTACAGAGGTTTTATGATGACTAGTTCGATAAACAGGTGCGTACATGATTGAGCATTGAGTAGTGTTATCGCGCAAGCGACGATACGCCAGTACAGCGGGCGTGCCAGTGTACAGATTTGCAGTTCTATCGATACCTATAACTAAGAAACCGCTCAACTAAATACAAATACAATGTGCTAAAGGAATATGTCACTATGTTAGTTCACTAAGGCGTACCAAATTACCGACTGACAATTATGCGTTCTTACATAAGAGTCACGAGAAGTACCGGTAGCGCGGCTGGCAGCTTTCGGTTTCAGCTTGTGTGCGTTGCTGAAAGCGCGTCGCTTCGATGGTCATCGCTCCTTGTGCGGACACCGTACACAAGGAAAAATGGTTCATTTAGGTTAACGAATGTCCAAACTGTACTTTACAGTCACCCTTACGCTTTAGAATTGCGTGTACTTAAAGCGCGAAGCGCCGGTAATATGTAGACGGACACGGCCGCCACACTAGGCCTAACGCTCGCTGGGAGTCTCGCTGGGTAGGACCGGTCTCGGCGCAGCTGAGTTGCGATGGTTGAAGTTTCGGCATTCAAGCTTCGGAACCTTTCTAATGGTTAACTAAAGTTCAGCTGAAGTAAGTGGAAGGGCAAACAGTGCCAGAGATGCGTTTCCGGTGTGGTGATATCGAACGGCGGCTGTTTTTCTGGCCTCCGTTGGGTGATGTTGCGAAGCCAGAGCTCAATTGCTTCTCGCCAACTGTGCGGCGATATAACGATTTGCTGTTTCTGGTAGGACCGGCGCCTCCAGACTTATAAACACTGCAAAATGTAATCATTACAACAACCCATCTCTGATACCAGTCTGGTATATGCGCGGCGCATGCACAAAACATGCATTCATCGCTGCTATACGTTCTCCGCAAGAATTAACGCCGTTATTGAATCTGCGTGAATAAGAAAAAAAAAGCAAGCTAACAAGCAAAATAATCAGCGTTGGCTCCTTTGTGTTATTAACGCAATTTTTTCTGCATTCCAAAGGGAAAAATAAAAATGACGGTGATTTCGCATATACCACATAATGTCTTGCGCTTATAATTCTCTTTCTCTGCCAAGCTAGAAGTTGTGAAAATGTTTGGGACCTGTTAGCAGGCCCCTGGCCAGGGGGGTTGGGGGGGGGGGGGGCTAGGGGCCCCGGGCCTCCCCCTCAAAATTCGGATGGAAGGGGGCGTTTACCGAGGAAAAATAATAAAAATCGGTGTTTTTCAAGGCTTTCAACAAGTGTCCCCCCCCTCCCCCCCCTTCCCCCGAAAAAAATTTTGGCTACGAGCCTGCCTGTTAGGGTAGCATCCATTGATACCATCGAATCAAATATTCTATATTCAAAGATACCGAAACATTCCGCCGCATACACTACAGAAACTTGCATGCCGCACTGGAAGAAACAGTGCAGGCTCCAGTGTGCACCAGGGCACTCCAGTGAAAATTCCAGTGTTTCCAGCGCTTCCCAGTACGCGCCAGCTTCACAGCGGCCAAGCCAACGCCCCTACCAGTGCAACCCAGCTCTGTCCCATTGCGCTCACCGAAGTGCCAGTGAATCCCAGCGTGTACCAGTGTTCCCAGTGCGATCCAGCGCCAATAAACGTACTGGTATCACGCTGGGGGCGCTGGTTTTTGCAATAGGGTCGAGTTATTTGCCGAAATACGGGGAAAGCCTTTGCCCTCCAGTGGGCGTTGTAAGGCTGATGATGATTCTCATTAAGGCGCGTATGATTGGGCATGTTGTTAACCCCTATTCACTTATAGCACTGAAAATGAACAAGCGTGGAAAATAATGACGTAGACACAGCTCTATGTCCGTTTCCTTCGCTTCCATTTTTGTTAGTTTTGTGGGCGAAAAAAGTGAAGACGATTTTCAGTCTACATCAAACATGCTCTGAGTTATTAATAGGCTACCTGTTTCTTTGCTAGAGAGCTGAGTGCCAGAGGACGTTGGCCCATTAAACGGAGAAGACCTTCACGTGCCGTGAAAGTAGCGTGCTGAGTGTGTGGCCAAGCAACGCCATCTAGAAGAATGCCCAAGTGGCGAAGCAGGTAAGGTTAAAGAAGGAAAATCAACGCAAAGCATTCCGGTTGAGGTGCGTGCACTCCAGTGCCTTCTTTGCAGGTGTTGTTTACAGGGGTGGCTGGTTGTGGCAGGTCTGACGTGAACGTTAAACCCCATAAGCAAACAATCAAATTTAATCAACAATCAAAGAAACAGCAGGAACTACTCCTAACGTCAGCTTTCACGGATTCTTCTCGCGCGATGCAAAGGTCAGAGTACTTTGTGAGTGGCTTCGAGATTAGAAATATTATATTATGGATATATCTTATACTTATTTGTTTTGTTCTCATGAAGCTTTCTTATTTCACTCAGAGGAAGTTAAACTAGTCGTATGCTTTTATTTCTTCTCCCTGACGTCATCCATGAACTTACGGGAGTAGCGTCTGGAACGTTAAACTCCATAGGCATTCCTCATTCTTTGTATTCATAGCGAGAAATTAATACATACCAACGATGCCAATACCACACATCAAGTTGGCTATATCAGCTCCCACTCGAGCAAGAAAATATTTCAGCGGAGTATTGTCGTTTTCATAAAAATTGTACAACAGCATTTCTTTTTCCAGGATATATCGTATCTAAATGTGCTATTCATTTTGAAATGTTAACAGCGCGTGCTATTTATTTCAGAATGCAAATAGCACAAGAAGGTTTGCAAAGGGACCGAACAACCGAGGGAAATAGCGCTCTTTGCCTCTGTGGTGTCGTCCCTTTCTAAATTTGCTTGTACTGTTCACCTTTCGAAATGGATTTACACCAACTTGCCCAAGCGTCAACCCTAAATGTGCTAATACAGACGGTGGAAAGCGCACTGTGCGTAATATTAAATCGCCATCGCGCTGGAAGTGTGGCCTGTCCGTAAGGTCAGACCGGAATTGCCTTTTATGAGGTAGTGAGAATATTTGATTCAACGTTCAAGAAAAAAATAGTATGGCCAGAAAAAAACAGCAATTATTCTAAATGCAGAAGTCAATCAATATCATTAGCCTGTGTTACGCAAAAATAAACGGAGAGCATCTTTGCTTACAAATTTCAAATAATTTATTCATTTAAATATCATTTCTTGTATGATTATCGCCGTCTCGGCAACCTGTACACAGAGTGGGGACAAAATATGAGAAAAAACGGAGATTACGGCGCAGCTGGTGGAGCGTCATCATGAATGTTAAGAAACTACGGACAAAAAAGCTGCCATGGCGTAGCAGTTTTGTGCCTCACAAGAAAGGGATAAAAAGCGATAAATCCTTGAGAGCAACAACGCGAGTACGGACAACGCAAACCAGACCATGTAAAAACAGAGAATGCGTCCAAATACCATGGTTCAAAAAAGAGAACGGCACCGTCTGCAGCTGCTCGCGCTAAAGAAACAAAAGGGCTGGTGGTTACAACATCTATGCTACTACAGCATCGCTTGTAGTTCGCGCCAAGGCTTATATTGAAGCCCTACCAATTATTTTCGCGGACTTGAGAGCGCACATGCACGCATCTGGCATTACTCTACTTCAGCCTTTTCGAGCGAACGACTCGAGAATTTTCGCAATGCCCCTGAAGTTAGATACGCTGGCTCAAATCTTCGTTCATGCGCTTTAGAATTGTATACAACTTCGGATAATGCTTGGCGTTTCTTCAGACGCGTATTGCAAATATTTCCACTGCACGTTTGAATCCCCATATTATTCCAACACAGCGTATGCCATGTTAATGGTCACCACTTTGCGTGTTGTAGTCGCCTAGCCATGCTTGATTGTCGGCAATCTATTGGGCGAACTTGCGCCCTTGGGATGTTCTTCAACAGGTTCCCGCTTTCCATATTTGAACTCCACGCACTTTACAGTACAATCCATACAATATATAACCATCGTCTATTCTGGGCCTGCAGAATGCAGATGACACTCTATCCCGACGCGCACAATGAAATCAGATACTCTTTCGAAACCGCTATCACATTATCTTCTCTGCAGAAGAGCAGTCTAAAGATTCCTGCCCATTGCAGTATATTCTCAGAAGCCACTAGCTCTGCCTTCTTTTATTGTGATAGCAATTATATGTACACTCTCGGCTTGTTTTTCGCCGTCGCCGTTGCCGCCGCCGTAATCTCCCGTGTATGTATATGTATCTATATATTTATAAAAGCCAGAAAGAAAGATAATTCAGAAAAATGTTTCCGACGCACGGCATCCAACGAGGGACATCTCGCTCTGCAGCGCGGGGCGCTAACCGCTGAGCCACGAAAGCGCACGTCCTTCAACGTTCAAACAGCGAGGTATTTATATACAGCGAGTTTTCAACGTGTTTTCGGCATTACCAGCGAGATGGCGTAAAGGCTGCGCTCGGCAGGGCTTAGCTTGGCGCCCCGCTGGTCGCGACGCCCGCGCTCATGGGCTCATCTCCTCGCGCTGCCTCGCGCACTTTGCCCCGTGGGGGGTAGACGCCCGTTCGCCCGTTCGCGCGCGCGCTTATCTCGCGGTGGGGGAGAATTGCGCTTTCGCCGGAACGATTGCGTTGTAGGTTACCGAGCGCACGAAGGTCACTTCGCTTGCGGCAGTCCCTCCGTTTGCGAAAAGAACACGCTTTTCAAACAGAGCGCAGTAACAACTGTGACACTTGTTAGTTCGCGCTCGTCTGTACCTGTGAATACGTTTCGTGCGTCGGTTTTTGTTTGAGCAGCGCGTTAAGTATCGAGCTATGAACGGTGTTAATTCTTTCTCGTCCTGTGCGTGTTGTTTTCGTGCGTCATGTGTGCGTGAGCAGCGCGCTGCACGTTTCGACCGGCTTGCCATTCGTCGCTTGACATTCCAATTTGTTGCTATCGCATTCATTGCTTCGCCTTGTGGCGAAACTGTGACTTTTATTTTTTATTCACAGCCCCTGTCATCGGTGGCTCCGCTGACTGAAACCGCCACGTCACTGCAACGGCGAGACACACTACCATTGATACCTTCTACTAAGCGCGCTCCCAAATTCACTCGGTGAACTAATATAACGCGCTTACTGTATTCGCCCTCGTTAGGGGTCATCGCCGAAGCCAGGGGTTTTGGGGAGGTTCAAGCCTCCCAACACCCGAATTTCTTTTGGTTTTGCATGTATACGTATGCAGCACGGTGTAAGAAAAATAATTTAGGTGTGGACACTCTCCGCCCACCACGACGGAGACCGCGTCCAGAGATAATGTTCGGCTTTAGTACATGCGCCGGCCGCAGTATCGTGGCACTGCGGAGGGGCGCTGTGACGAGGGGGGACCTAAACGGAACGAACGTGACTAGGCAGACACACGTTCCATTTTTTCTTTCTCCTTGTATTTTTTTAAAGCACCGTGCACGCTAGCAACTGAAGCTAGAAACGCATGCCGCGTTTTTGGCAACCGAAAAATTCCACGCGCGGCGAACGCTGCAGTTGCCTCCACGGTGTTCCCCGTACGCAACGCCGTTACAGACGCTACGTACGCAGCTCGTCTTCTACGGTGCATACGCCGGCCGCAGTTGCGTGGGGGGCGGGGTGCTGCGACGTGGGGGCCTAAATGGTCTGAAAGCGCCGAACATTATGTGGGTGCGCCGTGGGGCGGAGTGTCCACACCTAAATTATTATTCTTACACCGTGGTATACACGAACACATACCATGACGCACAATCATACATAATGATTCGCTGTAGCCTCCGCCACCCTCGAAAAAAAAAACAAAAACGTTTGACTACGCCTCTATCAAATGCAGCAGATAGTGCTTCCAGTTAGTTCAGTCGTTCCTCATATTGAACGCAGGATGTATTTATGCAGATCGGGCGAATGGCAACTATCTATTGAAAATGGGGGAAATTGAGGTGGGCATGCCATTCATGGTTTTGCACAATATAAATTTGCTAACATATCTGGTATGCTACAAGAGACCCATCCAAGTGAGTTTGCTTTCTTGGGCCCCGTATTTCGCGCTATTGTTCAAGTACCAGGTGACATTGTATTGTACATAGAACAGCAACACTGGGATCGCCTTCACTCGACGTAGTTGAGTTAACTTGACGTGGTGGGGAATTTGAAGTTGATGACAATACACATGAGTTCACTGATGCCAGCCATTCTACATCTACGCCGTTTTTTGCACCTGATGATAAACGCAAAGCTTTGCACAGAAGGCCGACTAAACAGGAAGCTTTGACCTTCTGACGAATTAAGTGATAGATAAGATGAATGATTTGGGTCGATGTTTTGTCGTGCGCACGCTACTCTAACTTTTAGTTTCGACTGTAACATGCACCAAAATGGAAGTGCTGCACTCCCAGCGTTGTGAACGAACTCTTTTATATGTTCGTGCGTATTTTCCTGTGTGCGTGGGTGTATAAGCATGCCAAGCTGAAAACAATTTAGGGGTAGGGAGGATCAGAAGCCCTTCCCCCCCACCCTACGTCATTGGCCCCTAACGTGGGGGAAGGCGATAAACAACTTGTACAAGTTCAGCGACCGAGTTGGCGAAGGCGATTAGTTGAAGGCTTCAATGGCAGTGGTTTTTTCCGCGTTGGAGTTATGTGGTGGATTCAGTCACATTTTCCAGGCTATAGCCCAAAGTACGTTTAGTGTTTTTTTTTTGCTCTTCCTGCTCCTATATACTTAAATCATTACCTTAACGAATATATAATTCTTACAATCCACTCTCTGTAGCCATTATTTGTAGATAATTTTGCAATTTTAAGAACTTTCTCAAACGCTTATCACTCATTCGAATTCATACAAGTTCACATAGTAAGAACAGTTCTAGCAACCGGAAATGTTTTCAATGGTGAGGCTGTAGTTGAGTGACGCTTGAAGGAGGTGGGACACCACCCCACAAACCGTACTATGAGCTTGCACATCAGTATAATTCAGACAAATCTGCCTTTCTCAGCACGTAAAGATGTCTCATTGACGAATGAGAAAATTTAGAACTCAAATGGTTTATTTAAAAAAGCGGTAAACGCATGCACAGATGTTTAAAAGCCACACTTGTCCTTCAAAGGTTTGTATGAATGAAACCCTAATAACATAACCATTATACAAATAAAATTTAAACATTACAACTAAATGAGCTTTTTCGGTATCTCAGTGGTGATTTTAATACGTCGTTTTTTTTTCATATGACCTACTGAACGGGTAAATCATATCCTAATAATTCCAGTTACAGGAAAAAAGACAAGAACATTCAGTTTTACTGTCATTGATGCCAGCGAAAAAGCTGCACGCCCTAGAAAGCATGACAACAACTATGAGTAATCGCTCAATAATGAACGAAACCAAAAATCTGCTATCGCTGCTTAATCACTGAAGAGCGGAAGGCAAGAAATGAAAAAAAAAGAACATGATTGATGCCTCCGTCATATGAATTGGTAGGGCACAAAAGCGAAACGTATTCTTACAGAATTAGTTGAATGTTTAAAGAGAGCTTTCACAACGTGTATTGGTGTTCGGCCGCTATAGCGCCGTTAAAAGTGCATGCATCCACGTTGGCGCTTGGTGGTACGTCTCCATCCCGCCAAAGAGCATCCATGATCAATGATTAAACAAACCTTTGAGGTAGCAGTAGTAGTTAATGGTGAAAGCGTAATAAGAGAAAGTAATGTGATAGTAAGAAGAGCGTCGCTGGTCGGACGCAGAACTTGGGCTAAGGTCACTATCTCGCGACATGTTAAATAGACATTGAACACCACGGCCGGGCTAGAGGGAAACGCAACGCGCCCTGTGTCTCCTCTCAATCCCGGCCGCGATTTTGGGCGGGCTGAGCTGAAGCGGAGAACGCGGTTATGACGCGGTGTTACAGCCAGGTGAGGCAGGGGCGAAGCTCCTCTAGCCGGGGCTATGTCCCTTGCGCCGCGTACACTAGATGGCGATGACGATGACGCTGCCATCACGTCAGCGTCTTCGGCTGTACGCTAGTTCGCATTGCTCCCGCTAGAGGCGCAGCTGTGCTGCCGCGCTAGTGCGATGACGATGAGGCTGTCATCATGTCAGCGTCATCGGCTGTGTTATAATTGAAAGAGCGCCCGCTAGATGGCGGGCCGCCATCTTCGCCGGGAGCTTAGTCAGTGAACATCTCCAAGCAGCTACTCATAATCAACATCCCAGAGGCGAAAGCAGCGGCGCGCCTAGTCCCCCACATGTTGTCCCGTTACGATCTCTGGTGCAGCTCGTACGGCTGTAAGCATCCCACCATCATCAGAGGGACCTGTATCGACATTGCCACGTATTTCACAGACCACAAAGCTGTAACCTACAAAGGGAAACGGGTCACGGAGCTTATTGGGAACAACCCCTATTTGTGGTCTGTAAAGTAAAATGTCATTGCGCATCATTATGTATCATTATGTGTCACATCTTTACATGATGTGTCGGCAAATGTTTCAAAGTTTTACCGATAAGCGGTCACTTCGTGAAGATGGCCTGGATTTCTTTTATATGGATGAATGCAATGAGCGAGGCCGAGCCTTAGGTTAGGGTCGCCAACTCACGGTGTGGTAATTAAGGTGCTGACAAACTGGCATTTCATCCATTGGAAACGTGCCGAATGGAACGGACATGTAGCAACGACGCGTTGCTGCAGCTAATCGCGGAGGTCACGGTCACGATGCGTCAACTCCCTTTACCACTGCCAGACGCCGACACCACCCTGCCTACTCAGAGCACTGCCAGATGAATGTTTGAGATGTGAAAGGGGTGATTGTGGAGCACCTAGTGTGTGTCGTCGTGGTGCAGTAGTTAGCATACCTAACATCTGTTATCGTGGACCGAGAAGGCGTCGGTTAGACTACCGAAGCCGTTTTTCATTCTTCAACGTTTTTCTTTGCCATCTGGTCGTGTGCATTTTTTCGACGACATTTCCGTGACGGATATACGTAACTGAAGTCATGGTGGAACCCGGCATAAAACACTTTCGTGTTAATAAAGAAGTCCTGAAATAAATGAAGCGCCCTTTCACAGTTCTGCTAATTCGATGACTCGTGCACAGATGAAAGTTTCACTTCAACGCCATCTACGTGCAGCAGTTTTTATTTTCTTATTCGCCCCTACTCAGGAATGTTCTCATAATTTATGCTTCACAGCAATGTATGTAGGAATTAGGGGTAGTCATGTGCTATACGAACCTGGTATTGACAGATAACATAATAATGAAGAGTGCGAAAGCATGATTGTTACAACAAATAGCGCAGGTCCACAAAACAAGTGTGTTCGTGATTATCCTTCGTTACATTATCCCTGAATGACGATCCGAAACGCCATAAAATTACTACACCTAGGGATTGTTTTTTGTGTGCTAGTATAAGCCTGAATAATACGCACACCACCGAAATACATAGAAATACTGACGCAGTGTGTTTACCATGACAACTTGGTGCATTATCAGAAAGGAATAAAAAAGGCGCTTCAGAAAGTTTGAAGTGAGGATGGCAGACGCCGAGCTGTTCAACAAACGTTGATTGGAAATCAACTGTAATATACAATAACATAGAATCTGGGCACACGCAATAGAGGTGAGACATCATTTCGATGATAAGTAGAAGGAGGTGCATAATGTTCATACAAAGTAGAGAAAGGTACAGAAAACCCTTCTTGAGTTCTGCAGAGCTCGTGTGTTCGATCCCGGAGGCGGCGATCGCATTTCGGTGGAGGTAAAATGCTAGAGACCCATGTGCTGTGCGATGTAAGTGCATGTTAAAGAACACCAGGTGGCCAAAATTTTCGGAGCCCTCCACTACGGAGTCTCTCATAACCCTATCTGGAACGTAAAGCCCTCTAGATATTATCATTATTACTTCTGCGCAGGCTACTTCCACTTGAATAACCTACGTCCTTTTGCCGCGATATGCATCGCCCTGTCTGGACTGCCGCTTGCGCTTGGCGTTTCGTGCGCAATCCCGAGGGGCCGTTTGGGTAGCATGCGTCTTGCTGCGTCATTCTTCGCATACCGATATTTTAGATGACCAGTGGTGAGCAGTAAGTTTTTGCCGAAAGTAGGTGGCATACGTTTTTACATGCGAAGCATTTTTTAGCGAACTTCGGCGACTTTCAATCAATCAATCTATCTATCTATCTATCTATCTATCTATCTATCTATCTATCTATCTATCTATCTATCTATCTATCTATCTATCTATCTATCTATCTATCTATCTATCTATCTATCTAGCCACGAACGACTTTGTGCTCTCCTGGGCGTATCGTTAATGGGATTTAAACCGAAATTTCTAATAACATGACTGTATGACAAACATGAATGACTGGTCATATTATGAAAATCATGACTAACATGTCATGAAAAGGCTGATTTACACGCTATGGCCGTAGTGCTCCTGCGGCCGTTTTCTTAACTCGATATATCCAAAAATTGGTACGATGAGAAATTTCTGCATGACCAACATAAATGACAGGTGGTAATATGAAAATCATGACGTGCCTGTCATGCACAACATGATTTACATGCGACGCTCATGGTGCGCTGACGGCCGTTTCGCTGGCTTGATATAGCCTACACCAAATATGGTATTGCGTGACGTGGCTGTATGACGAACATAAATGCCAAGTGGTCATATGGAAATCATGACATGTCATGTGCAACATGACTTGCATGCCATGCTCATGGCACGCTTGCGGTGTTGGAGGGCGCCGGAAATTTAGACCACCTGGGGTTTTTTAACGTGCACCTAAATCTATGTACACGGGCCTCAAGCATTTCGCCTGGAACAAAAATGCAGCCGCCGCGGCCGGGATTTGATCCGGCGACCTTAGGGTCAGCAGTCGAGCGCCATCCACATAACATCGATTCTAAGCGGGCTTGGGATCTCCCAGATTTCTGTATGCCACATATGCCCCATGTAGGACATACATAACGTCTTTCCAATATTGGTGAAATATTTTGTACTTTTGTCTCAGATATACCTAATGGTTGTGTGGCGCTTCTTTTGTCGAAAGAGGTCATTTTTTTCTAAGCTTCGTTGACTTTCCTTGCAAAACTACGAGATGATTACCCACTTTTCTTTCGCTTTTTACAAAGGCCCCGATGTAATTCTGACATTCTATCTGTATCGGCGTTTAAATATCGCTGTAAAGTTGAGAGCCTTTGTATTAGGTATCCATAAAATTGTAGCTGCCCTAGACTGTGTGGAGCCTGTGAACCAGAAGTATATAGTGCAATGGTGATGGTGATACTTGAGAAGGTTGCGTCAGACCAGCGGTATATATTAAAAATTGCGCGATATTTTCTCGTAAACAGCACACGTAGGACGGCTCATTGCTATGACGATGTGCTGCGAATCACAGGTCATACCTTTAATTTACAATCGCCCTCTACATCCTAATGCATCGTTTTTGATACGTGTAGATTACAAGCCCAAACCTTATTTTGCTGAAAAACATACCACCGATATCCGTGTGCCTCTTTTCATACAATAAAACTTAAATTGCATATAATCAATATAAACTAATTATTTCATTAAAACCATGCACTTGCCCTCTCAGTAGGAATGTAACGCTTGATTGAAAACGTACAATGGCTCAAGACAAGAGTGCAATAATTCAAGAGGGTGCTACTTCAATTCGCTTCTTTGACTACAAAACATGGGCGTGTAACGCCATCTCTCGTTGGCGACAGTGACAGCCTCCCGTAACTGAATGGTAATATGCGAAAAAACGTATCTGACAAAAAAAAACAAGTTATAAAAAAAAGGACTGGCGGTTCTGAACACCAGATACTTATTTAAACATACTGGTATAATTACAGTGGCGCACTACAAACCGCACGGCTTCCCTGAGTGTTTAATATTCCGACGATGGTGCCTCTCGAGTTTGTAATGAGTGGTGTTCAATGGTTCTGGGAAGCCACACACTTTGAATTGCGATACTGCAATGCTACCAAAATGTTTCAGTGGGTCTCTGTAGCATAAAACCGGGAGTGCTGTTTGGTAACTAGATTTTTTTCACCAGATATGGTTTTTTCGCCTGCTTCGCACTCAGTCGTGGAAGCGCGCCATTGCAGCCGCTGAGAGATGGCACCAGGTACACGTTTCCAAATCCCGGGAATGCCATTCGATGAATCTGTGTGAGCACCGGAGCTGGCAGGCACCAAATATACACTGGGAGTCGTCCTGGGCATGCGTAAGAGTAGAGTGATATTGTAAACTTCAATCTGCACTGTACTACATTTAATTCATCAGGTGCAATGCTGTAGAAGTTGGCGAGACTTCTTGTGTAAGTGTGTTTTGCACCAGCCGATTGTTCACTCTTTTTTCCACCTAGAATATTCATTTCTTTAATTGTTGGGCCGACTAATATATGGAATATGTTTCATACCATAGAAATAAATGAAATTCTTTATAAGGCAATTAATATGTTGCTCCGATTGACTCAGCGTTTACTCGTCTTCAGACTGTGGTGTTTCATTATCCAGTCGCGGCATCTCACGCGTAGGCTCGTGCTCGTCGCACATGAGCATTTACAACAGGGAAAGCTAACCACGGGTAGGTGGAGGTAAGCTTTTCTGACTGAAATCCTTTCATAGATACAACAGCATTGCACCTGATGTGTGAAGCGGAGTGTAGAATGATGAAAGTATACTTCAAGTGTCGGGCGTATGTTAGTTTCTGTGAAGAAGCACGCTACGGTGAGCCCGCACGAGCAGACGACGGAGCGGCCGATCGCTGGAAGGCGAGAAAAACGAAGGAGCTCGTGCTGCAGAGGAGACGAAAGAGAGCACGCGCAGGCGAGACAGTTTTTGGAACGCGGGCAGAACGGGCCGGAGGGCTGTTGGAGAACCCGCATCTACGCGCGAGGTTCGCACACACAGGGCGCCTGTCTTCGGGACAGAGAGCGACTCACGGTCATCGCCTCGCAAGACCTGGTGCGCGGCCTGCTGCTGTCGGGGAACCCGCATCTACGCGTGAGCTTCCAGGTTTCCTACCGCAATCGAGACAGCGAGCGTCGCAAGGTCGTTGCCTGACGCTGACGAGCCCTACCTTACTACCGACGATGGCGGCTACCGGCTACCGAGAGATGGGTCGCTCACTCGCCCCTTAACCCCTGCTGCTGCTACGCTACTTCCACGCCGGACATCTACCCGACGATGACTGCGTCACCGCCGGGACTCTGCCAGCCCCAGAACCTCCTGGACACCAGCACCGCCACGTGGGACGATTGACTAGAATTGTACGTTTGTCACTTTATGTATTTCGTGTGTGTGTGTGTGTGTGCTGTCAAATACAATTGTCGTGTCGTTTGTTAAAATCAGCCACCGTCTCCTCCATCTTCAACGCGTCACACGCTCTGCGGCGTCACGAACCTGACCACAAACAACACAGTTTCCTATCCTGAGCAGGCTACCACCATGGAGTGATTACCAGTTTTGTTTTAAAAGCAAAAAAGTGGGGCGCACTACGGAACAGGGACAAGAGCAGAAGACGACAACACAGCAGGCGCACACTCGCAACTGGAAGTTTATTGAAAAGGAAACACATATATAGCTTACAACATTACCACGTGGTACAGTTTCCGTTGTCCCTGTTCCGTAGTGCGCCCCACTTTTTTGCTTTTAAAATGAATGGCACCAACTAGCCCAAATGACTGTTTTGCTTCAATATACCAGTTTTATGTCCACAAATATTGTCAGCTAGTCAGCTAGAACGTTACCTTCGATGTCTGTGTGCCCTGGCACCCAGCACATCATGACATGCTGCTTGGATGCATAAATTGTGCGTTGGAGTGAACACAGTGGTATTATTACAGGACTTCCTTGCTTTTATTGCGATAGCAATTATATCGACACTCTCAGCTGGTTTTCGCTGTCGGCGTTGGAGTCGGCGTCGCCGTTGCCATCGCCGTCATGTCCCGTGCATGCATATGTATCTATATATTTATAAAAGCCACAAAGAAAAATAATTCAGTAAAATGTTTCCGACGTGCAGCATCGAACGAGGGACCTCTCGCTCTGCAGCGGACGACGCTAACCGCTGAGCCACGAAAGCACACGTCCTTCAACGTGCAAACGGAGAGGTATTTATATACAGCGAGTTTTCAGCGTGTTTTCAGCATTACCAGCGAGATGGCCCAAATGGCGCACTCGGCGGGGCCTTAGCTCGGCGCCCCGCTCGTCGCGACACCCGCGCTCATGCGCTCGTCTCCCTCGCGCACTTTGCCCCTTGGGGGGTAGACGCCCATGCGCGCGCGAGCTTATTCCGTGGTGGGGGGAAAAATGGGCTTTCGCCGGAACGATTGCGTTGTAGTTACCGAGTGCACGAAGGTCAATTCGCTCGCGGCAGTCCCCCCGTTTGCGAAAAGAACAAGCTTTTGAAACACAAGCGAAGTAACAACTGTGACACTTGTTAGTTCGCACTCGTCTGTATCCATGAATATGTTTCATGCGTTGTTTTTGTTTGAGCAGCACGTCAAGTGTCGACCTGTGAACAGTGTTAGTTCTCTCTCATCGTGTGCGTGTTCTTTTCGTGCGTCATGTGTGCGTGAGCAGCCCGCTGCACCTTTCGATCTGCTTGCCATTCGTCGCTTGACATTGCAATTTGTTGCTATCGCATTGATTGCTTCGCCTTGTGGCGAAACTGTGACTCTTTAAGACAATTCAAACCTTTGTAGCGCACTAGTTGAGTAATTGTCTGCACACATATTTCCTTCTGATATTTTTAATCATTTGTTATGTTTTGCTATGTAATGAAGCCTGAAGTATTTCGCAAGCTTCTGTGGTATGTCTCCATGTTTATAGGTGCGAACATGGTTATTCCAAAAAGATTGGCAACAATATCTGTTGTGCCTGGTCTGACCTTTTCGTTTGCCGCCTAATTCATTCTTAGACGAAAACATATTCTTCCAGATGCAGGAGAAAAATCTGCTAATAAAAATATCATTTACAACTGCCAAGCGACAGCTGGTCGGTGACCCGTGTGATTCACGACAGCTTGAACATAAAGCACCTTCAATTATACGAGGCTTCCTTTACAGTACTTGACGTTCGCGTTGATGACGTTGCATGCGGGATTCCTCATGCGAAGGCATTGTACTCGGACGAGGTTTTTGGCCCGACGATAGAGGAAGAATACTTCTCATTGTGCTGAGCAAACAAAGTTTACTTCCTCATCATTAAAGTGACTTAGGTTTCGTATGAGTGGCTGAAATATTTTTGAGTACACATACTATATGGTACTTACGAATTCATACTAAGCTGCAAGAATGTCGAAAAAAATACTTTAGAATAATTAACCACTAATACTTCTGGTGTCCGGTAGAGCCTTTACTACTGCTACATCGCCGAAGTAGTGCTCCTTTAAATATAAACGTAAATAAGGGAACACTCTTATGCCAGCTGAATGATAAAACTCTGTTGGTACAACAGTTTGTCTCTGTGTAACGTAAGGTGATCGCGGCCACAGGCTAATAATTAATGAATACAACATAAAGTTTCTTGGCGGAGCTCAATTCGAACCCGGCCACCCATGCTTCAAATACGAGTGTCTTCACCACTAGGCGAAACACAAATTTTGCAATGCATGGAAATATTGCCAGTAACTCTTCTGGACCCACCTACGCTTGCAGCATGTGGATATACGTTATCCGTATGACTGCGTGGAATGTACACGCGCTGGGGAACTAATGCCAAAAAGAACGCTTTATATGTAGGGTTCGTAGAAAGTCATGGTAGTCTAGTGAAAGGAATAAGTGACAACGCCCTGATTGTAACTGGAGCTTCAAACGAATCTGTGTGGGTTTCTGAGCACATAAGGTTTGTAGTTGGAGAAAAGGGTGTCCTTTACTCACCAATACACCCGGGATCAACGCCTTTCAGGGGTGGTCACTCTACCAATTTAGTTAACCCGGATGTTATCAAGTCTCAGCACGAGGGCGAATGAGACAACAACTCGAAGTACATAGATACAGTATATTATTGCGATAGCAATTATATGGACACTCGCGGCTGGTTTTCGCCGTCGGCGTCGGCGTCATTTGCCGTATATGTATATGTATATATATAACCGCGCCCGCCCGTCATTCGTGAGCGTGAAAAGACGCGAGGGGGGGGGTCCCTCGAGCGACCTTCGATTTTACGAGCGGGGGGCGCGCGCGTTATCTCCCCTTCTCGGCGGCCGACAGCGGGCGGGGGGGGGGGCGACGTTCGATTTTACGAGCGCGGGCGCGGGCGCGCGCTTTATCTCCCCTTCTCATCTCCCCTTCTCGGCGGCCGGGCCGGCGTACCCTTCTACGTGCTGCGCTTTCAACGCGAAGAGAATTCTCTTAAACAAGCGTTTTCTAGAGTTGCGTGAGATCGGATCCAAAAAGAGTTAGCTGCCAGCCTCACTTCGTATAACATTACAATTTTTTGCTATCGCATTCATTGCTTCACCCTTGCAGTGAAACTGGGACTTTTTGCAAATGAGTTTTACGAAATCCCGCGAGGTGGTGGAAGAGTTATCCTGGTTAGCTGAATTGATAAAGCGACTGCCCCGGAACGCCCTTGGCCCCGGTTCGGTCAAGGGACCAGGACAAATTTTTCTATAACTAGAAGCTTTCCTCGCTCAGAAATCCTTATTGGCTATCATCGTGGCTTCCGCTACAATTAGGCAGTTGTCAATTATCGCTTCCATCCTTCGGCCACATTGAGGGATTCCGGATTGAACTCATTTTCAATGTTATGTGGTAGTATATTGAATACCTGCACTAGTACAAAAAGTAAAGCCGACGTAGAAGGTTCGTATATATTAACATAATTTGGACTTATTTAAAATTTAAAGCCAAACTATAGTTTTGGCGGTCTCGCAAAGCACCTTTGAGGAGGCCGTTCACGAATACAAAAACTACAGAGATGAAAGATCCTACGAATATGCCGCCCCAAAACCGCGTTTTCGGAACGACTGCAACTCATAATGGAATGCTATGCCTACGCATCACTTTGAGGATTCCTGAAGGAAATTCTGGGTGGATTTTCCCTCGAGTGAAGCAAGCTAAACTATGCTCATTTTTGTGGGATCAAAGTGAAGTGATTCATAGTAAACATACTATGTGCTTTGAAACAGACATTAATGCAGACAAAAATTCATCTAGCACATGTAAGCATGGCCTCCGTGATAATCACACGAATTGGAACTCTGCTAATCAATGAGAAAAATATAGTCCACCCATGTTGCGAGTTTTTAAAACTGCAATTTTGCGGGAAGGTGTACATGTGTGGCACTCAGCGAGCGTATTGATTGAATGAGTAAAATTTTAAACGTGAACTAACTGTGCATTCTCTGTTTCTTGGTTTCATTTTTGGTTTCATTTGTGGTTTTATTTGTGGCATGCCGCGCTGGTGCGACCGAAAGCGTTCAGTTTCTTTACCCTGTCCCATCCCGACTACGTCTAGTCGGTTTTAATTTTTCATTTTTCCCATCAACAGTCGAGCTCAATGAATTGACCTGATTGCGCATTCCGGCAGCTACCACACGCGAAATTCGCAAAAAAAATTGATAGTCACATATCAAATAGTTTTTAAAGATGCCGGTGGACCAACTACACATTTCTGCAGTTTAGAAGTTTTTGGATGTCATGTTTTGTTATACACATATACGTAATAAATCTGCCGCAATGGATTCGTGCCTATGAAAAAAACAACCCGGCTATGTAGAGTTAATCACGCTTTCCTCCTTTTAACTTCAAACGGTGTTTCGCCTGGCTGGTGTGCTTTTGTTCCTGGATACATGCCTCAGTAACGCCATCATTGTTTCGGCATTTTAAATGTGAAGCATTTCTTTGCGTACTGTAAAAACTTTTGCGTTTCTATCTATCTATCTATCTATTTATCTATCTATCTATCTATCTATCTATCTATCTATCTATCTATCTATCTATCTATCTATCTATCTATCTATCTATCTATCTATCTATCTATCTATCTATCTATCTATCTATCTATCTAGCTAGCTAGCCGGCTACGTCTGGGTACTCTCGTGATGGCCTCCTTAACTTGGGGTAGACCAAAATTTGTATGGGAGGGTATGAGGTATTGACGAATATGTCTGGCTGGTCATGACATGAATAACGTGAAAATCCCGTAGCGTACGTCGTCAAACTCATTTCTACAGACACGTGTGGCTCACCCCCGTATACCACGAGCCGCGGAATGCGGGTATGCGCCACTAGACTTAGACAATTTATATCTGCCCAGGAACAGCGAGAACAGGCATTGGTAATTTAAATGCGAGAGTGTTAAGAGAAACTGACATCGGTGGCGTTGACACTGGTTATTTAAAGCCGCCAGCGTTAAGAAAAATGTACATCGGCGGTATTGACGCCAGGAATACAAAGAATAGAAATCAGAGTCCCAGCAAGAATGGAACCCAAGCATTCGGCGTGGCGATCAAGCATTCTACCACAGAGCCACGTCAGGTCTCGAAACTGCTTTGGCAGAACACCCTGTGCAGGTGTAATGTTGGTGAAACGTATGTTGTGGTTACAGTGCTGGCTATCTAACTTATAAACATTACATACGTACTCCTATGACGAAGGAGTCATGTCGGGTTAACGTCAGTTGTATAATTAGGCGCCATACACTGTAGTTGGTGTACGTAGCACCATCCAGGGCTACCATCCTTGCAAGCACAAGCTCTACATAGCAGCTTACGGCTTCTGGAGCTGGTAATACTCATGTTTCTGTTGGCATCGTTACACAACTGTACACAACTGGTTATATGAAACATATGCGACTGTTCAACATGTCTGTGCGTACAACATTTCTACATATCTTAGTGTCATTTCACATTGTTTCGCTCAATAAAAAAATTACAACCCAGCACATTACCTCCGCATGCTTCGCATAACATCGATTGCCTATGGTACTTGGGATCTGTCTAATTTTTTATGGCGTAGATTTGCGCGTAGTAGTCATTGTATAGTCACGCCCTATATTTGTCGCAGCAAATAGCTCGAGAAGTCAACATAGCTGCGTTTGTTTATCGCACCAGGGTGGCTTCAAGAATCAACGCTCTTAATGAAATGGCTATTTGGGATTAGTTTTTTGCCACACTATGGCGTGTTTTGCCGTACTGCTATTAGTGATACTGAACTATGTATGGTACTATTTATAATATTGATATTTAAGTCACTATCTAACTATCGATGGCTAGAAAAAAAATCCATCGATAGCGCTATTGATAAGTTTGATAGCGCTACCCACATTATAAAATTAACCGCGCGAACACACTGCGGCGTAAGTTTGGTTCCCCAAGCGTGTGGTACCAAGAGGGGCAGGCTCAAGGGCACGAAAGTTGACAGGCTTGCGCTCCTGCACCAGAATTCCTGGCTAACACATCACAACGAAGTTCAGTTGTTCAGGTGTACGGGAAACGAGATCGTTACATTTGACGGTACTGTGCGGCTTGAAATTTATATTGAATTTTGGGATTTCAACAAAAAAATATCAAGAACTATGTTTGTTAATTTCAAGGTGTAAGTGGTTACAATTTAATATGATTTTATTGATGGACCTATTCCTCCATTTTCGCCACTGAAGTAATGTTTACTTCGCCAAGAAATTCTTCATCAATTATGTAAACTCAAATGGCTGATAGTAGGCTATCGCAAATGATTTTTGGCCTTTGAATATAGTTAGAGTGAATAATACTGCAAGACAGTGGCTGGAAAGAAATGAAACCATATGCCCCACCGAGCATCTTTGCTCATCGACCGAGTAGAAAGAGTACAAGTCAGCCTCTAAGCGAGTGAGCTGGAACCAGTGCTCACAACAAAGCTCCCAAAGAAAAAAGCTTTTCAGGATATCCTCCAATAAAATCCAATTTTTAAATGAATGCTCTTATGTTCTCTAGCAGCTCGGCAAAATGCTACATAACTCCGCTTTTCTGGTTATAGTGTGGTTTTGGGGCTTCTAGGTGTATGCATACCCAAAATGTATGTAAAATTGCATTGCGTAACATTGTGACATACTTTTTTTATCTGTGGGATGTAGAGGCGGTGGAAGTAGGAAAAGGCGGTGACTTTGAGTAAATGCATTTCTTGAAAACAGATAAAAATTAAAATGGGCGAGACAACAGTGGGCATGCTATAGTTCCTAGATCTTGAAAGGTACCCTGGTTGGTGATATTCCACACATGCAATGTATCTCTCGCCTAAGTAAATCTTTTAAAGTACTTTATAAACAATATAGGCTTACTTAAAAACACCGTGTGAACGTGACAATACTTCCGAATGCTGACAAATGCAATGAAACAAATAATAGCGCTTATTTTTCACTGCGCACTACAAGAGCGCTAGGTGCCCAATCGGGGTTTCCGATAGTAGCCGTGAGCTTGTGAGTCACAACCTGCCCATTCTTTTCGAACTAGAAAAGCAGTACTATTAGTCCACCCAAATACCTCCTGTACTTTAAGTTACGCTGAATTTGAAGACATGCAAGGAAGGAAAAGAAAGTCACAGATAAATTTTGCTCTAAAAAGAGCAAAGATAATAAAGCATTACACATGTTACCTATATGCAAAATGCAAAAGGCAAAGCGATCAGATGATTGGGTGTTTGGGGCAAATACCTAACTCATGAACTAATTGCACAAGACCGAATTAAGAATTTTGTTTAGTGGTTCATAGGTCCGAGACCTGTTATAAAACGGCCGATAATGGCATGCTTCCACCCATCAGCCCATTCACTCATTCACCTACCTGTTCATTGCATGAAGTGCTCGACTTCACCGGTGTCCCATACTCCAGCGTAATACTTAAGCTGGAGTATGCGATTAAATTATACAAAATTTAGAATGGTTATGTAGTTCCTAGCTCTGATTTTAATTAGTTGTTATAGTTCTCACGTGACAGCGATTAGATCAGCCAGTCATTCATAAAACAGCAATTGTTACACGAATTTCATTACATTTTTATGCTCTTACCTTCGATATGCCTTTCCTGTGCTGAAGCTTATTGCATTATTTTTTTCTTGCCCACAGCGCGAAAGAAAATGGTGAAAAGTGTTTTTCTGAACATTACCAATTGAGCAATTTAAAGAAATCTCGCTTAGAAAAACTATTATAAAAAGAAAACAAAGATAGTTATCTTTATTGCACTCCAGAATACCGCACGACTGATATGATACAAACGGGACGGTTCCATTGCGATTTTTTGATGAATGAGATATATAAATGAAACAAACCGCAAAATAAACAGGCGCTGAGGAAACTCCTCCTGTGTGACAAAGTTCTCGAAACGTTACAGGGTCAGTAAAAATCCAATTCACCAGCAGACATTCATCACTGGGGACGTAAAGGGAAAGTAGACAACCACCCATTTGTAGCACAAAGCCACAAGGAAATCCATACGGATTTCTCAGAAAGAAAAGCTTCTTAGTTGCCGAAAAATTCGTCCTGGTCCGGGGTTCGAACCCGGGACCAACGCCTTTCGGGGCGGTCGCTCTACCAATTGAGCTAACCAGGAAGCTAGCAATTGGCAGCGCGAGGGCGAATTCATCGACAACTCGAAGCACATGGACACAAGTATTGCAAATAAGTTCTGCGGAAACCCGCAAGGTGGCGGAAGGGTTAATAAAGGGAAAGTAGACAACCACCCATTTGTAGCACAAAGCCACAAGGAAATCCATACGGATTTCTCAGAAAGAAAGCTTCTTAGTTGCCGAAAAATTCGTCCTGGTCCGGGGTTCGAACCCGGGACCAACGCCTTTCCGGGTGGTTGTCTACTTTCCCTTTATTAACCCTTCCGCCACCTTGCGGGTTTCCGCAGAACTTATTTGCAATACTTGTGTCCATGTGCTTCGAGTTGTCGATGAATTCGCCCTCGCGCTGCCAATTGCTAGCTTCCTGGTTAGCTCAATTGGTAGAGCGACCGCCCCGGAAAGGCGTTGGTCCCGGGTTCGAACCCCGGACCAGGACGAATTTTTCGGCAACTAAGAAGCTTTCTTTCTGAGAAATCCGTATGGATTTCCTTGTGGCTTTGTGCTACAAATGGGTGGTTGTCTACTTTCCCTTTATTAACCCTTCCGCCACCTTGCGGGTTTCCGCAGAACTTATTTGCAATACTGGGGACGTGTATGCCTTTGATTTTCAAGGTAATTGAGTCATTTTGGTTGGACACTCTATTTTCAGCGTTACCAAGCACGCTTCCATGTGCGTCAAAGTGTTACCAACAGGGCCTGTTGACAGGCGTTTATTCTGTCTGCGAATCATTCGGTCACGTGTTCTAGAAAACGCCGCGCGATGTGCTTAGTCGTGGGGCCCCATATGCTACACGCTTGCTTAGGCAAGGTTTCGAAGAATCGGCACCCGAAGTGCTTGGTCACCCGCCACGGTAGTCCAGTGGTTATGGTGCTGGACTGCTGACGCGCATGTCGCGGGATCATACCTTGGCCGCAGCGGCCGCATTTTCGATGGAGGCGAAAATGCTTGAGGCCCGTGTACTTAGATTTAGGTGCACGTTGAAAGACCCCAGGTAGTCAAAACTATCTCTTATGAGAGATAACTACGTTATCTCTCATAATCATATCGTGGTTTTGGGACGTTAAACCTCAACCAATATATATTGAGTTCTTGGTCGTAGATGCAGATCGAAGTAACGATGATGCTCGGAATTCTTAGTTTCTGTTGCACAAAACATGATGCTGTCCGAGGTGCCCATTTGGGAAATATTTGTGTACTGGAGCGAGGATTCTGCGGTCGATGTTCTTCATCGCGTCGGTCAAGGCAATGATGGGGGGCGGATGCGCGTCATTACTGGGCCTAATCCTCAGTAGTAGTCAAGAATAACCTTCGCCACGGTATACCACAGGTTCAGATTTAATGTGTCTGGTTGACCGAATAGGCTGATACATGAAATATCTCAGTCAGCGCGCGATGTGTTTGACACTCTTTGACCACGAGCAATCGACTATTGGCCCCGTTTCTGCGATGCGCCACCTCACTTGGCGATTTCGCTTTCTTTTAAGAGAGAAGCTCTTAAATCTAGAGTTAAAACGTCCGCCGTCGGCAAAAAACCCTCCGCGACGTTGCCTACCAATAACCAAGCCACAGCTGTGCACCATCTGGGTTTGACTTCGCCTGGCCGCGCATGCGCCGAGGAACCACAGCCGTCAAGCCACGTCCAGCGACGGAGACAGTCCGCGCAGCCGCTGCGCCAAGTTTGTCCGGCGTGGCGCGAGCCGATTACAGGCGACGAAAAGCCCGCGCTTTTTCCGCGGGTTCCACAGCCAGGTTTACACGTGAGTTTTTGGCGCTGGCGTTTGGAGAATCTTGCAAGGTCTGTGACAGGCTGTGGTTTGACTCTGCTCTGTCTACGCCATGGAAAAACCTAGCATCAGCCAAGAAGGTCACGTTAAGCCCCCCAAGATCGGCCAGCTTCGCTGTTTCTTAAGCGCAACACGGCGAGAGGAAAATTCTTTATGTTTTAGGGGCGAAGCTCCTTATCGCATCACCTGGGCGGTTCTCGGTTGTCGATGCATCCTGAGTAACCAGTAGCGTCTCCCTTAGCTTACAATAGATCGCGCTGTCCCATAGAGATGCATGCAAACTGCAGTTCGGGTGACGGTATACTAGATGGCGTCAGTGGTTTTTCGTATACGTTGATGATTAAAGATGATAGATGGCGCTGTTATAATCACACAATGCGCTGTGACAGTACGTGATACGTATCGCCCTCTCCTTTCCTACGCTTCCCCCTCTTTCTCCTCTCCTACGCCCCCCCCCCCCCCCCCCCCCCCATCTTGCCTCGCGGCGCCGACGCAGGCAGCGTCGCGGCAGCGTCTTGATTGAAAAAACCGACTGCTCGCGCTGCACAACCGTTTACTGACCACCGCGTATATATAGACACTGGATTTCGACCTCCAAGGTAGTGCCTGTGTGAGATGTCTCCTGTGCGTGATTAAACAATAAAAAAAATCACAGCGTACATGTAAAATTAAAGTGAGCTGCAAGTCGCCATGACTGTCATCGACCCTTTAGTATAAACGCGCGGGATCTCACGTCGTTGATGATGTACTGCGCAGAATTCGCGGAAGATTCACGGTTTTCCGATGAACCTCCGCAGCTTCGCCCACTCATCATCATTCACTTCGTGGATATGCTGTGATTTTTTACATTTGAAGCCCTCTGATTCAGCTGGCAAAGGTTATGCGCAGTTAAGGTTGACGACCCGTGATGATTGAATGGATGTGAATACGGAAGTATGCAGCGTACATTTTGTCCGCCGTAAGCCTTGAGGCTTAGATAGCACACACGAGAACGAAGGAGAGTACGTGAACGTATCTCCCGCGGCGACAGCATCTGAACAGCCACGAAGCATGCTGGAGCTACCTGGCAGTGGCCAGTACGAGAGCTTGGAATAATAATAATCAATTTGCTTTTTAACAGCGTAGCACTTCTGGGGCGCGGCTTGTCGTCAATCCATCTTATGTGGCGTGATCACGCTCACAATCAGCCGCTCAGTACAGACCTAAAACAAGACTAGGAATGCTCAAAACCGGGTTACAATAAACGAACAAAGTCGAAAATTATATAACAGAAGTATTCAAGAAGTAATCGGTATAATAACATAAAATTGCTAAAAACATTTTGGAAACCTGTGCCGGTATCCGGCGCCACGCAAAGAGGGCGCCACCACCTCGCCAGGCGCGTCATTCCTCCGCACACCAGCATTTCTATAGCGCCCAATCAGCGCGCGCCGTTTGGCAACCGCTCCTGAAAGCAGCGCCGACGCCACTCAAATTTTGATCTCAAGGCTGAGCGAACAGCCGCTGGCCCGACAAGCGCGACAAGCCTAGCGATATCAGCCTGTGCCTCGCCAAGTGAAGGCTCATTGAGGAGCTGCAGAACGTAACCGGCGAAAACAGCAGCCCGGAATCGTTAAAGCTCAGGTCACTGCGGCTCGTCAGCGCAGGCACGCCAATTTTAAACTCAACGCAAAGCAAGCGCAAGCGGAACGTACACATCGCCAGACTAATCCAGCCGTGGTGCGTGAGAAGGCATCTGCCGAGCAACGTCAAGAGCGCCTGAACAGCCCAACCGCCTCTCCCGTGCGCGAAAACGCAACCACAGTATAAGCAGCATCTAATCATTATTACACACTGCCGCACATCACATGACGTTAAAACCACACGATACAATAATACCCAACATTGCAATAAGAGAAGTCGTATCACCCATAACAATAGAAACATAACAATAACAACAGCGCTAACGGGTATCTCTGGTTGTCCGTGCTACGCACTTGCTCAGGTTTCACAGTAGTGGAGCTACAGCATTTTTTGTGCTTTTTTTTCTGGGTGAGGGACTGGTTAAGCAGGCAGATTTTGACAGCGGAGAAATGTGCTTTGTGACCAGACCAAGATGGCACTGGTGTTGCGCTGTGTGGCCGTTGTACAACCATAGCGGACTTGGAGATCGTTATTTTTTCCGAAATTAATTACCAGTTGTGTGTTAAAAGATTTTATACAATGCTAACTTCTCTGATAAAACATATTTGTGTCACCATTGCTTTCTAAAAAAACATGTTGTGAATATACTTTCAAATTGTGGGTCATTCAAATATTTCGAACAGTAAATGCGTCTTTCGAATTGAAGCGAATATCAAAGTTCTCAACTCGAAGAATCAAAGTTTTGAATATTCTCACAACTCTCCTTTCAATACCTATAAACACAGCTATTCCACCGCTCCTTTCCGATAAATTAACGCTGCTGCTTAAGACACATCTTTATAGGATAAATAGAAACGAAGTCCATAATCCATCGTACTATCAAGAGGGACTTGAAGTTGTAGTGTGCTATTCAAAATTGAAGTAACGGCTCGTCTGTTACTTCGTGAAAACTTCCTCAGGACTCTTCCTCAATGTGACCAGGACCACTTCGAAGGAAAGGCAGCCATTTGAACTATCTGGAACTAGTTCAATAATCATTCCATTGTAGCAGTTTCCTCGAGATAATAAACACTTTCTCGAAATTCTTTATGTTAAGGTAAAAAATGTTAGCACCACTCATCTCGGGTTCTTTTTCTAACATACTTTATGTGCGGAGGACAAGTAAACGTACAGTGCCGTATCACGCCTCAGCAGTAGTGTCCTGTTTGCTTGTGGTATATTGTACGTAGTGCTGTGTGTTGGAAACAACTTTTGGGTGCAATACATATGATATGTGCGGACACGCTGCATTATACTCCTTTCATGTGCGTTGTTATGCTCTGTGCTCCTACGCCAAGCTCAACATGTCCCTTAGCGACTGCAGAATTACGCATTCTAAACGGTGTGCCTAAGCTATATTCACTTGTGTAGTACAGTGAACTCTCACTTGAGTGAACTTCAAGGGACCAAGGGAACGAGTTCGTTTAACTGAAACTTCACTAAAATGAATATTCCTTAGAATACAGAACAGCATTGGGCACAGCAGAGATCAAGACAAACATCTGAAATGCAATTGATTTTAAAAAAGAACTAATTTCCACTTGTATTGGCCCCTTTGAAGCGCAATAAGAAACAAATCTGCCGAGACAGTTTACGTTTCTGTGCACTGCCTCTGGCATGGCCTGTTGTTGAGACACGAAGTCTTGGAAATTCCTCATATATCCTGCGGCTTCTGCTTAAGATAGAAAATTGTAACCTTGGTGAAATGAAGCGCAATAAACGGGACGACAAAAAGAGATACAGACAGCATGACGCGCTTCGACCTGCCTGTCTCACCTTTTCTTGTCCTGTTTCTTGCACTTTATTTCACCAAGTATGCATCACCAACTGGCCCAAACTTCTACTCGTATAAAGATTTTAACCTTCCTCAGCCATTACAATTTCTTCTTCGCACTCTTCTTCTTTCAGTTTCGGACAAACACTGGAAACGATTTCCAAATCTCATAGCTATGCGCAGGTACTGAAGCGCACTTGGCTCGTTTTCGTCTTCCGCACGACCGCTTTGCCTCTGCGGCAGTGCATACACAAGCAATGTTGCACAGGCGCCGATGGATGGTCGATTTGGGGCCGGCACGCATAGCCTACGCTAGTGCTGGAGAGCGCAAAAATTCATTCACTTCACCTCAAATAATGACCCAGGGTCTGCAGATCAAGTTCATTCGACTGAAATTCACTACTCAGAAGGTCGTTTAACTGAATTTTTTTTCCATAAAATGCGTAGGGAAACCACCGAAGATTTTCTAAAAGCTCATTATTCTGAAATATTCGTCAAACCGACGTTCGTACAAGTGAGCTCACTGTAAAACGTGGTGGGAGGTGTAAGCTTAATCAGTTTTCTCGAAAAAGTATCCAGTACTGCGTACGCCACTTAGCAGAAACAAAACTTCCAGGAAGGTTATCCTGCATAAACCAACTGCAAGTTTAAACAGGTTGTCAAGGGCTGTTCGATACTCCTTAGACTAATTTTCAGTTTTTGTATATCTGCTCCAAATTTGTTGAGTAAACTATCTTGGGAATTAAAAAAGGTGCCTCTGAAAAGAAAGATGTTTCTTTATTTCATAAGAGCATACTTTTAGAAAACAGTCAAAAAGAAAAAAGAAACGCGACAACTTGACGTCTGCTTCCTGCTATATCTCGTACGTGTACACCCGCCCCCCCCCCCCAAAAAAAAAATATTAAAATTAAAAAAAATAAAGAAAATGACAGGAGGTATCAGTCAAGTGCAACAGTCTTTTCATTACGATCAGTACACTTACAGCTTTTGAGAACAATGGAGTTTTTGCCACTTTACTTTTACTACGAAGATATGAACGCATAACTCTTCCTGGTTTTTCGCGAAGAGCGGAACAATATAAATTGAGAAGCGGAAGCTTGCCGATTATTCCAGCCCCGGACGAAACGTCACCGGTACCAAAGATGAAATATCTCGCTCTTTTCCTTCTTCTTGGAGTGGCTGTATGCGAGAAACCAAACAAGAGACCAACTTGGGCAGATGAGACAAAATTTGGCTCGTACCAAGACGCCTGGAAGGTAAAACATATTTGGCACTACTTCAACCTTTATGCAGGAGCAAACTTTTAATACCCTCAACTACTTCCATGAAGTTGGGGGCATTCAAATCGTGCTCAGCTATAGCGGATCACTATTTCATACACTAGCGCAAAAAGTGCATATATATAGGTGTGTACTTCCTCAGTGCTTCTTCGCAACCTTTGGATGTTATCCACAGACCCTTAATATTTCAATATCTGGGGATACATTCATGAGACTGCGTATTCGCTGTACCCACTATTAATAAGCATTTTTTTATTGATATGATGTAGGAATATTTGGCGCAGTTATCAGGCGGTGGCTACTCCTTAGCTCTTGAAAGTATCCAGCATACAACACCAAATAAACGCTAATCCAACTGGACAGAAGAAGGATACAAAAAAAATAGATATATCAAAAACGCTCTCAGGTAACATCAAAATATAAAAGATATGCTGCGCAAGCTTGACAACTTAAGTCACAACACGATAATGTAAAAGTAAATGACCGACGTACAATTAAAAATGTCCCCAGAAAATGAGTCCTTTACGAAAATGAGTCCTTTACGAAAATTTCGAAGATTCACGCTTCCACAGAGGGTTGTTTTTCCTACAACAGCATCTTTTGCTCACAACTGTGGCACGTCGCTTTCTCATGAACAGTAGGCAAATGTTCCCGCTATTATGAAGACGGCCGCACATTTTGTATGCGTCGCTCGGACGTGTCACTTTCCAGCACGCAGGGCTGACAGCTTCTTTCTATTTTTGGTTTCTTTCTATTTTTGGTGACATAAGTTCGCTACATAGCTTCGATGTCGCAGCTGAGTAGCTCGTGCAGACGATGAATATTGATGTTCCCAGAAGGTACGCCGTCAGTCGTCTCTCTTAAATGTATAGCGCAGCGGACAACAACTTAGGCAACAACAGTCGCATATGCCACTCATGACACCTTCATGGCCATGGCCCCAAACGAAGCGCTTTTGCTTACATAACCAAATTCTACAAGCCAAAGTGAAGAATTTTGTTCATAGAACATTGACCATTCTGCATCATGTATACGGGGGCGCATGATACTGGGGTGTCCCGAATACGACTATTGGCATTCTGGTGGTATTATGTGTCGCAAGGTTGATAGTGAAAGTTGTCGAAATGTTAGGTATTAAACCTGCAAGGGTATTAAATATAACGATAGCCCTTTACCTCTATTACGATCTATCTTGTATTAAAACACGAACACATTATTGAACTGCTTCTCCGTTCCTCGAGGATGTCGTTATTGATCTTCGAGATGTCTATTATGTACTGAGGGAAACTGATGTGTACTGAGGGAATCGAGAAAAAAAGAGTCCAGAATAATATTACGTGCTGATACAAATTGTACGGACGCTTTTTACAGTCATAGCACTGATAACAACATGTGGCGTTTTTTTTTTCAAAAAGAGCCAAATTCAAAACCAGAAACTGAGCTAAATTTCACTGTAGCGTAAAGCGTGCCGAAGTATCTTCAACTTCTAAAACAGTTTGAATCAAAATAGCGCCATTCCTGATTGTAACGAGCACTCAAAAACACGGTTCCTAATCAAAAATGAGCCAAATGCTGCATCTGTTTCAATCAAAATGAGCCACATTCATTAAACCAGCGCTGCGTCAACAATCGTGACCAAAACAACCAACATGGTTTCATCCATTGTGTTTCATTTGTGTCCTAGTGGCTTTGCTATCGTGTCTACGTTTCAAAATTAGTTTGTCTAGCGCAAGTTGGAACTTACTGAAGGACATGATATTTTAGTGCAATACTCGAATATAAAGAGTAAGAGGCCGACTTTCCTACTTTTTTCTGCCTCTTAGTGTTCCTTTTCGAGTTTAGAGCTACGTTAGAATCTGCTTGTTTAACTCCAAGACGGTATATTTGAAATAAAAGACATATGAACTGAATATATTGGGCACCAATTTATTCCTTAATGAAGAAGAAGTCATCTGAAACGGCAGGGCATAAAACGATCTCAGAAGAAGAAGAAAAGAGCTGGAGCGCTTTTCAAGGCCTTCAATAGATGCCAAGATGAAGAAAACGTTAGTGACAGTGCTGAATATTGCGCGTTTTGCCAGGAAAGACCGCTCGCTCTTCAAGTCTAGTAATCGCTATTACGCCCCTGCAACGAAGCACGGAACCGATGGAAGCACAAGGATGATGTTATTTTACCGCAACATATTGCTATACCATACATTCGAATCATTTTAGACTTATTTTATGAGCTAATTCAAGCCCGCATGAAATGTTCCAAGCTATATGAGCCAAATACAAACATAACTCCTGAATACCGACGATATTGGGCTATCTAGATTTTAGCCACAATATAGATTTGAGGTGTTTGCGGGAGAAGAACATACTGCCAAAAAATTGTGTGAGCAGGCTCGACCATATTGTTAGTAGGAAAAAAAGTGCGTTTTTCTCAGTTTTAGTTAAAGTGCATCTGGCTCTTTTAGATAAAAAAACGCCACACGTATTTTAGGTAACAGCTGCGCGGAGTTCGCTGTTAGTTGACCATACATATTACAGTGAACAAGCACATAAGAATCCTGATATTGAACTGGCATTGTTATAACAATGCCATCGACAATGAAGTAAACAATTTCATAAGTTTCAATCGAGTTCTTGCGAATATCAGTTTCAGCTTAAGGACACAAAAAAGCTTACCGTTTAACAGAACGGAAGCACAACTATTTTATGGATACTTTGCCTGAATTGCTCTTCGACGAGGAATGATACCCGCCAGCAGCATATCACTAGTACTTGCTTCTTGCCTGTTGGATGGTGCTATCGTTACAGACAGCACCTGGCTCACCACGTTGTCCATGCGTACTCATGATACGTGAGGTACCATTTCAACGGCGGTTTTATACGACCTCCCTGAGATGCGCTTACTAAGCATTTTTTTCACCACGTTGTGGAAATTTTTCCAAAGCGAAAACCGAAGTTTGAACGTTTGGCTGTCTTTATTACGCTGCATGCCTAAATTACTAGTGTCACTTTTAGTAATTATTGTAAATCTCTTTTGATGTCACATTTGTATTTATGAACTATTTTAATATGCAGTGGTTTCACTCCTTGTGGGGCGAGGGTACGGCCTCAGTTGCCAACGAATTAAGGTGTCTTTTGATTTTCATGAAATTAGCGTTCGCCACGGTGGTATAGCGCTTACAGTTCTTGGCTGTTGACACGAAGGTCACGGTTTTCGATCCTGGCCCCTGCGGTCACATTTCGATGAAGGCAAAATGTTAGACGTCCTTGTACCACGCGGTGTCACTTTACGTTAGTGAAGAGGAGGAGATGGTCTAAATTTTCCGGAGTCCTTCTCTACGATGTCCGTCATAATCATATCGTGGTTTTAGAACGTAAAACTCCACGGCTTATTATTTATGATATTAGTAGTGTTTATGGAAGGCGTTTGTAAGGCAGTAGTGACCCCACAGTGTAGAAGTTAGTTTTTGTTGTTTTGTGTTCAACAAGAATAATAAGTGTAGGGGCACGAAATAACTGTACAAAGAGCAGTAACGCCCTAGCTTTTCAATGCAGTCTCTTATTCCTGCACAATTAAGAATATTGTTCTGTAGGAGAACCATGAAAACTTTTTCTTTTTGCAAACGAGAAGCTTCATATTGTGTTTGCCTACATACAGAGTAAGCGGTGTGATTGAATGGGCTTAGTATGCCGAAGTGGTTAATGTATTTTCTATAATGCACAGTTTTTAAATGGATGGATAGAAAAACTTTAATTGTCCAGCAGATTAATGGCCCGGGCTAAGTCTCCCACGTCAAGGTCTTGCCTCTCCAACGCTTCACGGGCCTGCTGGACTGCTCAGAGTTGGTCGGCGAGCTTGGAGCTGCGCAGAGCAGCTTGAACCTCGCCTAGAAAACATCGGGAATAATACGTTTAGCTTTAGCCTCGCATTCCCAGAGCATCTGCTTAAGCGTAGCAGTGTCTGTCTGGCAGTCATTACAGATCCTGGTACTATATATCTTAAGGTATACTCGGTGACTTCAAGGTCATAAATAGTTGTAAATTATGTGTACAAATTGCGGCAGCCCACTTATGACGTCCTGAGGGCCGTAGGCTGCAGTCTCACCAACGCCTTTGGTGTACGTTACTGCAGTACACATCATAGGTATTGCTTTTGAAGAATAATATGCGACATCTAAGGCCGCGAGTTCGATGGCTGTCCGCGGCAGCCACATTCAGGTGTAATAGCTGCAGTGCATGTAATGGAATGTGAGCTATGTATGAGATGAGGTTTGTGCATATCTTGAGCTACATTTGCGGAAGTATTGGATGGTGATGCTAACGAGCGAGAGTAGAAAATGTTGGCGCAGATGACGCGAGTATTATTCATGTGCGAGCAGTTAAGCCCAGGCCAGTTTAGCTGTAGCAAACTCACATGATCTACGCCGTTGTACCAGCGATATATAGTATCCAAAAATTGCACACTTGTATATTTTTCAGAGCATTACGCAAGGAAGTGAGAGATACTATTTGGCTAGAGCGACTTATAACGACGATAAAGTGTGGGGTAACGGATTTACTTGTGTGAGTGTTACGGGAGACATTAATGAGACAAAGAAAAGGGTTAATGCTACAATCCTGTATAAAAACCCCATGAAGGCTGAACTGTAAGTACCTTTAACAGTAATCTTGAACTCGTGTGAAGAATCGTACGGCGATAGAAGCCATATTTTGGGTCGATTGGTGTAATGACCGAAATATACGCCCATAATCACGACATAAATAAAAGAAAAAAATCATGTTCGTCCATCTAGAGTTACTTGGTACAAAACATTTACTGTATGTAAACTTGATGTCAACAATATGAAGAAACAGTCGGTGAAAACATTTCACCACCCAGCAGATATTTTAGCTCTTATCACAGAGCTTCCAGAAACGAGACGAACATTTCTGTGAACAAGAGAAGAATACCGTGTTGAAAGAGAGGAAATAGAAACACATTAGTGGGCATTTCTGCAGCGCCACTAAGACAGGGCGATTGAAAAGAACAGATATGTTACACAGGTGCTCGTTATTTCGGACTATGCGCTCAGGAAAACTGTAGGAAGTCTGTTTTCCGGTTTTCCATTACTTGTATAGGGGATATTCAAAACGTGCAGCGCCATGTGTCGACGATCCCGTAAGCTCGACCGCCATGTTTTGTTGGGCAAAAATCGAAACCAGTCGCATATCACAGCCCCTTTACGGTGCTAGTTGTTGATCGTTTACCTTCTTTATGCGATGACTTCTCAACGCTTCATGCGCTGTTCATGCAAAGGGAGCCTTGACGATGCCGGAAACAAGGTAGGACAAATTTTGATCGAATTCATGAGTTATATGAACGAAGAAAAAAAATACCGGCGCTCACTTGTTTCGTCAACAAGATCGGCACCGCATTTGAAACCTAGCGGCGGATTTACGGCACCACTTGACCTCACTGGCCAATTACATGCACCCTCCGGCTTAAAGCTTCGCTATCCGACGTAAAAGAACGTGGCCGGGTGTTGGAAATCAAGCAGCTCTTCCTTTAACAACAGTAATAGTTGAACAGGTATGGATGCTGAACGCAACGCTTCGGCAATACGACATCAGTTGAAGTGCCACGACGAACGAGCGACACTCTAGTATCTCTTCTAACTGACCGAACACTTACTTACAGTTTCTAAAAAATTAAGAAAAGGTATTCTGAAAAATAATTTAAATAGATGGTTCTGCTTCAAGATAAGAAATATATTGAATATATATGGCATAGCACCTGAAGTGCGTCCGGATTATTTAACTGTCAAGAAAAATAACGAAAGGAATTGCATGAATTTATGAAGCAGCTAGGATCACTGCGGCACCTGGTGGAACAGATGTCGACTACGCGCTTCTTTCCGCTTGACCTCTGAGATCTACTTCGACAGTGCCAGAAAACACAAAGCAAAGCCAAGCAATATACGAGGTTACACCAACACCGAGTTGCGAGTGCCTTCTTTACAAGTGTGTTTGCGTACGCATTGTTTGCTCTCTTGTAGCCTCGAGGAGAAACAATATAGCAAGCCTGTGCGCAAATACGTAAATTGAAAGAATTAGGTGGAGAGGCTATATGGACATTGACAGTCACTGAAGTCAGTGTTTCGACAAGGCTACTTGTCTTCGTCGAGCCTGCAACCGCCTTCTTGCTCGCTCTCTAGCAACCTGCAACTGGCAGGTTGAGAAGAGAGGTAACTTCCTACTTTGATGTCTTCTTTCATGTTTGCGCACAAGTTTGCTCTACTCCTCCTTTACTTTCGTTCTCTTGTCAAAACGTTGGTCTAGCGGCATTCCTAGCTGTAGATTTTTTTATTACTAGAAATATAGTAGTGGTGCTATGATGCTATGACATTGGCACCCATTCCATGTATCTCAGAAAACAATACATCAAGCCACGTGTTTTACACGGCCCTCTGTGTGCAACGAAAGAGTTGGCCGCATAAATTCCGCTCGTTGACGAGCGTGAGCTGCACTACAAGTCTTGCCTTTGAAGCAACATACTAAATTATATGCATTCATTATTTATAATCGTCTAAGTGTCGCATCGGTCGAGGTGTTGGTTTTTGTGATTCAGTGCAAAATATCATACTAATATTCATCCCAAAAGATGGTACGCATGTAAACACCGATACAGGAAAAGAAAACAACACTACACCACCTCCGCAGTTTATGATGCCTCTTCCTCCTCTATTGTGTCTGTGTCTGCACGTCCGCCCTCTTCCGTGACAAATACACACCAACCAGCTGAATTTTATCTTGTTCTACCGTTAACGAACGCATTCTAATTTTACAGGCAGACCTCTTATGAGACAGTGACCGTCAATAAAAAATTCCACTACAAGGAGAAAGAAAATGGCATCAGATACAAGACACAAGGTAAATTTCATCTTTCACGCATATCTCATATATTCAAACTCTAGAATCACCTGACTAGAGCTGTATACCGTTATCAGTTATTGCTTGGAAAACACGCTCGCCAGTTTGCGCGTTATTTTGTCAGGGAGAGTGGCCGAGAGAGTCGGGCTGCAAAGTTGATTGAGACAAGTGGGCCCAACTTCACCTGTGCAGATAAAGCAGTGGAGGGTTCCGCCTTCGTCTGCTCGCGAGTCGGTTTTCCCCAAGCACACTCTAAGTACACTATTGTTCGATAGGTGTACGACGCGTGTAAGGCCCTGGCGAATCTGAGAGCTCGTCAACCTATCATTGGTAAACACTTCATTCGGCGCTGAGTAACAACCGGAGACCATTGAGTTCGGCCAGCTTCCAGGCTTGAGGTGGTGTTACTATCCATGCCATCATTGTAAGACAGCTTGTAGCAACTGGAACACCGTTCATTCTGCTCTGCAGGACTTTTCTTGCGGGCGGAGTCGCTGAACAGCGATAAATGAAGTACCTTCAGAATACTCTTAGATGACAAAAGGCATAATTAAGATTTGCTCCTGTTCTTACCAGCGCACCGTTCCGGCGTTACTACAAGAATATTTACATGTTTTCTAGTGCCTTCGATTCAGAAACAGTACATTGATTCAAAGTTTATAACACAAATTAAAGAGCGCATGAATGCTGCAACAATTCTTACATAACGGTGGTGCCCCTTATAACGTTTAGGTATTGCACTGGCACGGTGATCATTCTCCGCCTTTTTTATTTGTGTTTTCTATTCAGTTAACGTAGTGGCTATGCGTCTTTCTCGTACGCTCATGTAGAAATATTGTGGAACGACCTGTGCAGTAACGCAGTTCATTCTAAAGGTACGGCTGCTCAAGCCGCAAAGACGCACGCGTCGTACCTCGCGCTACAGCCAGTGCCATACCGCAAAGGCCCCCGTGGATAGCGTATCAAATCTCGTGTGCTTTCGGAACGCACGAGCAACATCGGCAGGGAGCGTTGCTTTCTGCCTGTTAGACGCGTTTTATTGCGATAGCAGTTATATGGACACTCTCGGCTGGTTTTTCCCGTCGCCGTTGCCGTCACCGGCGCTGTCATGTACCGTATATGTATCTGTATCTATATATTTATAAAAGCCACAAAGAAAAATAATTCAGAAAGATGTTTCCGACGCGCGGCATCGAACGAGGGACCTCTTGCTCTGCAGCGCGCGGCGCTAACCGCTGATCCACGAAAGCGCACGTACTTCAGCGTTCAAACGGCGAGCTATTTATATACAGCAAGTTTTCAGCGCGTTTTCAACATTACCAACGAGATGGCGCAAAGGGCGCGCTTTGCGGGGCTCGGCGCCCCTCTCGTCGCGACGCCCGCGCGGATGCGGTCGCGCACTTTGCTCGGTGGGGGGTAGACGCCCGTTCGCGCGCGCGCTTATCTCACGGTGGGGGAGAATTCGCCTTTCGCCGGAACGATGGCGTCGTAGTTACCGAACGCACGAAGGTCACTTCGCTCGCGGCAGTCCCCCCTTTTTGCGAAAAGAACACGCTTTTCAAACACAGCGAAGTAACAACTGTGACACTTGTTAGTTCGCGCTCGTCTGTACCTGTGAATAAATTTCGTGCGTCGTTTTTGTTTGAGCAGCGTGTTAAGTGTCGAGCTGTGAACGTTGCTAGTTCTCTCTCGTCCTGTGCGTGTTGTTTTCGTGCCTCATGTGTGCATGACCAGCGCGCTGCACGTTTCGACCTGCTTGCCATTCGTCGCTAGACATTCCAATTTGTTGCTATCGCATTCATTGCTTCGCCTTGTGGCGAAACTGTGACATTTTTTTTGTGCGCTGCGGGATGCCTCTAGTGGAAACGGCGCGGAGCGCAGGCAGCACGGCCACAATGGCTACGGGACGTAACCCTCGTCGCTCCTGATTGGTCATTCGCCTGGGGCCACGCCTCATTAGCCGCAGAATCTTGTCTCGACGCAGTTCACGCAGCACCCCGCGAAAGTCGCAATTGGTTCCGCATATGACAAGCCCGTCATGATGCTTGCGTTTTCTTTTTCCTTTTTTTTTTTTTTTGCTAGCGCACTCATTCTTTACAGGGGTCATGAAACAGCCCTCAGGCTTGGTGCAAAACACAACCTCCGGATCTATCAGGCATTGCCATGAACACCTCTGTCGATTATTGCAGTCGTTCGTGAAAAAGAATAAGAGTGCATAAATGCCAATTTTCACTCACCAACTTTTCTTATAGAGGCATGGGCTTACTCTTTTGTGAGCTCCTGGCACCTGCTGTATAATGTCGGACAGCGGATAGCACGCTATTAGCGAATAGCTGGCATAAATCAAGAGCGCCGTTGGGATAAAATGCGCTTCTTGCCACGAGATGCCGCTACGTGCCAGCGCCGCGCTCCATAGTCTGCTAAATTTCCTGTTGAGCCACACTCGTAAGCAGGTTTGATAACAGAAGAGAGCAGTCACGTTGCATTGCGTGGCCTCAAGGTTATAAAGCGCCGACGTAACTTCCTTGGTAAGTGCCATCCTTCCCTGTGCAGCTTCCAGGGGCGCTATTTTGTAAGCGTTCTAGCATAGAACGGAGAGGAGGATCGAACAAAAAGAGGAGGGAAGCAAACAGCCAATAGGCGAGCTGGGGAGTTCAGGAATGTATGCAGTGCATAAAGAAATGTATAATTATTATAACTGAACATCAATAATCAGAGGCATTGTTTTTCGCAGCTTGAAGTTGAAAAGCTCGGTGACTTTGACAATTAACTTCTGTTAATGTCTTGACGTAGCGCCAGGTGATGTCGCAGTGGCGCTGGCCCCCACGCTGTTTAAACCAATGCTTCTAGTATTAAATTCAAACGACGCGACAATTCGAACCGTTTCCCAGTTGTTGAAATAGCGCAGCAATCGAGGGTC
This sequence comes from Rhipicephalus appendiculatus, assembly GCA_030522465.1. Lineage (NCBI taxonomy): Eukaryota > Metazoa > Arthropoda > Arachnida > Ixodida > Ixodidae > Rhipicephalus > Rhipicephalus appendiculatus. Next base: position 39,749 of record JALIZH010030016.1, read on the forward strand.
CGCGCATTCCCGACAACCAAAGGGCGTTTCTGCTCTCATTTATGGAGCGGCATCCCCAGTTAGCCTTACGCGCTATCGAGCTCACCCACGAGTACACAGCAGCGTACAGGCGTCAGCAGTGAGGCGGTAGAGAGATGCGCCGTAAAACCACTCCTCCGGCCCCACCACTTACGTTTCGATCCAATGCGAGTCGTCCACGGAGACTGTTTTGTAGCCATACTATCGATAGAACGACGCCCGAGCCCGTTATAACAACCTCCTCTCCGTTCTATTCACATTTTGTGGCTATTCTACGTCTTGACCGTCGGAATAGCCTCATAGCCTCGACCAATCGCGCATGTCTTTCCCTCCTCTTTTTGTTCGATCCTCCTCCCCGTTCTATGCTAGAACGCTTACAAAATAGCGCCCCAGCGCACCCGCCAGGACGAGAGAAGACAGGAAACGCTTGAAGTGCACCGACCCCTGTAACTTCGCTCATTCCCGGTGGATTGGGGAAATTTTTGCGGCAATCGATTTGTGAGGCAATAAACTTCTACACCAAAGTCATTCGATGACTACTTAGCGAAGTGGTTCTTGATCCCTTTAAGGAATACGAAGAGAGCAGTGAATCAGGGAAGAACCGCTTCTTAAGAAACTCTTAGTCGAAATCAAGAAAGAAAAAATACGCATGCACAGGGCATTTAGCGAGACGGCGAGAGAAGCGCTGCTAACTAATGTAGCAGACTTGATTCCAAGAAATGGAAAGCGATCGAGGGGCGAGCGAGAGAGTTACGTGGGCAGATGAGATTAATGAGTGTGCGGGAATAACGACAACGCAGCGACCACCGAAGCGGGTTGAATGGGCGTTGTCAGGCTGGAGATACACACACACACACACACACACACACACACACACACACACACACACACACACACACACACACACATAGAAATCTAAGCCGTCCATAATTTTGTTAACAGATACCTGCTAGTTAGGTGGTCACCGCACGTACGTTATGGGACAGTTTTTCTAACACGTTTTTGTTGTTAATTACGTCTTTGTTTACAGGCGAACCAAAACGCGTTTTCAATGATGTCTTCGCATTCTCTGATTACAAGAGCTGCGACGTAATCTACGTTCCAGAGAGCAAGGGTAGGTGTCAGCAGTCTTGTATATGATAAAAGCAATAATGTGTTGTATTATGTCCCTGTTTATCTACAACTCTATGTGAGCTTGCTAGAAACAATTTAATTATGCTGCTCACACGTTCCCTCGTACGACTATTTGTAGTAATGTGTAATTTTTGTGTAGTGTATTGCATAACAATTGTGTAACTTCGCTGCACTTGCTGTTAACCTTAGGCCAGTGATTCTCTGACATGAATGCCTCGGGGACTCCTTTGGACTGGTCGGAGTGATGAGAGAATCATTGATGTGAGAGAAAAGGGGGGGAGGTCAACAAAAGTACCACGACATTTCAATCTGAAGAACTTGTGAATAAGTAGTGTGGTCTGCAGACACATGAAAAATATGCAAGTATGTAAAAAGCATGCTCGTGGCATATGACGTAGAACACTACAACAACTCGCTGACAACCATTTCAGGAAAAACGGGAAACATATGTCAGCTCCACGACAATGCAAAAGTGTTGTGTGGTGAAACATACAAAAAGTCAGAAGGGACCACTGTCAAGGGACTTAGTGTGCCTTCAAAGAAAAATGTTTTTTTTTTCGTATTTTTGTTTTTTTTTCTTCTTTTGCAAGGATAGTTTTCGCGGACCCCCAAAAATAGCTTCGCAGACTACCTGGGGTTCACGGAAACCCTTTTAAAAAACGGCTGCCTTAGGGAACTGCGATTGATGTTAGCTAGGCTGTAGATTTCTAACGCTTTGACCATGCTTCCTTTTTATTTTTCACCTGTCTATGGCTCGTACTTCCTCTGCCACTCGAACATGTCGCAATATAAGAGTGCGCTTTGCAGTATGTACAGCATATATTTTCTTTTTTTCCTGCATTTGGTGACACCTACTATATTGACCCATGTAGCGGCCCCGTCATGCAATGCTGTGCAACGAAGCCTGTAAGGCATTCTCAATAAATTAATAGGTAAACAAATACTGAGCCTTTATGCGAACAATATAATTTTTTTCTATTTTGCGGTATTTAGGGACGTCGTGCATAATCGTTCCTCGGTTACACATTAAACAATTTACACATTAAAGCAATATTTATTGACATTCCACATTGACAACTAATATTTATATATTTGTTTGTTTATTTAGTTATTTATTTATTTACAATATTTTCTTTTTCTTTGTACGCAATTCACTCAGGGCAGAGAAACTTGTTGTCGAGGTGGTGGTCACAATTAACAAAAATGGCAACAGAGAAATACAATATTTTCCAACAATTATTAAGTTTTAGAGGCTAGGCATATAATCATTTATTTCAGTTTCGTCATATGATGCGTCTTCAATTCAGGCTTGGCGGAAAAATACTGAATATGATATGTATTTTTTCCTACGTTCAATCATACCCTACACGCTGTATTAGCTCTATGTAAATATCACATAGTCATAACTGTGGGAACAGTGCAGCCAGAATCATAAGCGATAGCAGGAACTGTATATTGCGTGAGTTTTAGCCTAGACAAGAAAAAACAAAGAAGAGTGTAGTAGAAATGCAGTGGCCAGGAATGTCCCAGGTCCTCAATATCTGATGTACGGGAAAACGCGCTCCGTTTTATGCGTTCTGTTTATACATTCTATTTCATATCAGAACTGACGTAAACACCAGCGCAACCGCTGGTGTTTAGGCCAGGGGCGCGATTCTCGCGGTGTCCACTTAGTGGACATGTCCACTTCGGCGGAGTGCATTCAGTTACTCGAAAAAGCGGCGAGCAGTGACGTCATGGCGCTCTTGACCACGTCGACGCACCGAACCCGCCTGCACATTCCCAGCATAAAGAGAAAGAAAGTGGACGAAATGTGCAGTAACAGGACTCTTAAACAAATTTGACAAGTCTGAACTTGCGTATGAACGGGTTGAGATGTTTGAAGAACGATGTAGGGGATGCGTACCGACCTTCCAGGTGCGTCAGGTGGGCGGCCTAATTCAAGGGCTAACGTGATTAGAGTTCATGCACGGCCTACGTGGTGTGCGTCCAAAAGCGGATCTCTGGGGGCAGCATTCGTTGCGGCGAAACGCATTCCGTCTTTCTCATTTGTGTCGAAAGTTGTGAAAGCTGCGTGGCGTCAAAATGACGTTGCGGAAGAAAGGCCGGAAACAGGCGGCGTGCCGCTCGCCGAGCTCAGCCAATCAGTGGAGGCTGAAGTGGACATGTCCACAAGTGGACACCGCGAGAATAGCTCCCCAGTTTTGAAATACGGATGTCTACTCACGTTCCGTGTGTGATGTGGTTGAATTCAGCGATAAAAAAATCCAGTACATTTCACCATGCAACATGCACATGGGCATATGTCACCATGCAAGGTGCACTGAGACAAAGTTGAAAGATTACAAAACCAATGAAAATGGGATCATCAGAAATACATCAATACAGCTGTCAATATGCAAAAAAATCTCGTCATTAAGATTTTACATCATACGGCTTTTGGGACAAGAGAATTTTGTTTCATTTACCTGCCAGCGTAAAATAAAGCAATGTATTTTGCTGTGGGTGTGCGCTGGTGTTTTCACACACAATATCTTAACATGGTTGTCGAATTGTGGTTTATCAGTAAGTCTTGTATCTTTATACGCTTGGGCACTAGCTTAGATGGCCTTTCAGCGATCGAGGAAAGACGTCATACATAGCGACGGGTGTGCAAATCTTTTGTAACCTGCCGAAAGTGCTACAGAGTCATAGTGAATGGAGCCGCTGTAAAGAACTATTGCAACGTTTTGGAACAAAAGTCTGTTGTCGGCATTACAAGAGAAATCAAAGGGTGTTTTTCGGCATGATGTATATTTGGTCGAAGTATTACTTCTCCGTCTTCAACAAACCCTTGTCCTCGAGCCACCAGCGCAACATGTTTGTCAATTTGCTGCCACCAGGGCCGAAAGGAGAATAATGAGTAACACCGTACTTCAATCCTCAAAAGCAACTACGGAGCCAGTTTTAAAGCAGGTATCAAAGCGTGAAAAGTGAGCGAGAAGCTGTTCGGAAATAAATGTCGAGCTTGAGTAGGAGAGAACCAGGAGAGCGTTTATAGCGTGAGTGTGAAGTTGAAGAAAAAGTATTAATGGATTCTATGTGAAATATATAACAAGGTGACTTGAGTTGACTATTGCAGTTGGAATCTCTCTTCAAGAATATGGCGTAAGAAGGCACGTTATTTTAGACATAATGTTGAAATATTCATTGGGTACCTAATTGATATGCATCTTGTAACAGGAACATCCAAGCTGATCTGTATATATCTGCTTGCTTTTATTGCGATAGCAATTATATGGACACTCTCGGCTGGTTTTCGCCGTCGGCGTCAGCGTTGGCGTCGCCGTCATGTCCCGTATATGTATATGTATCTATATAGTTATAAAAGCCACAGTTTAAGTGGCAGAGTTTTAGATGCGAAACATCTCATGGCGGGGGCTTTGTCCGTCCCTCCCTCCCACGTCCCGCATCCAGCGTCCCGTCACTTTCATAAAATAGGGAAGCACCCACTATGCGAACAGAACACTCTAGTACAATAAGGCCGTCAACCACCACCGCAGTCACCAGAGTCATGGCCGAGAGCACAGAGTGGCTGCTTAGTAATGGCTAGGCAGGTGGTGGGTGGAAGCAAAGAATAACACGCACTACCGGTGGTGTCTGTCGCCAAGTTGACTCGATTCCTTGATCTTGCTTGCATGTGCTTGCGGAGGCTTTGTCCGTGTCTGCTTCCCGCGTCCCACGTCTCAAACCTCCACAGCGCATGCGCGCCCCTCCCCTCTCTCTCCTCTCCTACGCTCCCCCCCCTTTTCTCTCCTCTAAGAGTCCTCTACTCCACGGAGCGGCGCGCACGACAGGTGGTGCGACAGCTGTATACTGTATATGCAGCTGTCGCACCACGGTAGTTCCGCGGTATGAAAATGACGGAGCGCGCACGCCTCATTCTCACTCCTGTGCAGCGCTGCGATGAGCGCTCGGGCCACTGCCGCGAAACGGGAGCGGCGACGTTTCTGCGGCCTCAAGCTTCGCACCCACACATGGTTCCCTTTAGCCGGAGACGGGGAAGATTTTTTAAAACCGGTTTTTGTTTGAACATCTATCTTTCTGCTCACGGATGAACGCAAACAAACTTTCAAGGATGTCTTCGCATTCTCTGATTACAAGAGCTGTGATGAAATCTACGTTCCGGAATCCAAGGGTAGGTATTAGCAAAGTTTACTATATGGAAAAGACAATAATATGCTTTACAGTTTGTCTCTGGGGATTTCCAGCTGTATCTATGCTTGAGAACAATTCTTATTTAGCAGTACTTCGAAGGCTTGTTGTTTATTACGCATGGGTACTAGCTTAGATGATGACGTCATAGACATCGACAGATGTACCAGGTAGTATAGCGCGTCAATATCGCTGCGGAGAACGAGCCGAGGGAGCCGCTGTCTCAGTAACTCGTTCGAGGTTTCTGAATAAAAATGCGTTGTGCGCAGTTCATAAGGTCTGAAATAGTCTGCATAGCGCATAATTGGGGAAATGTCACTTTTGAGTCTTCTATAAACCCGCTCCCACGAGGCAGCAGCGCAAGAAGCTAGTCAGTAAACGTCTTCCGCTGACGACAGTAGAATACTCAGTAATATCCAATCCTAAAAGAAGCTGTGCAGTCACCTTTAAGACACGTTTCAAAGCTTGCAATATGTCCAAGAAATATTTCGCCCTAAATATTGATCCTATAAATGATTTCACAAGGAAAACACTTATGGTGTTAGTGTGAACTGAAAGAACGTACCAATAATGACTGTTTTATCGAAGATGCAACAAGGTTGCTCGAGTCGTCTATTGCGCATACCTTTGTACTTAAGAGTTTGTCGTAAGAAAGCTAATTGTTTCAAACCTTATGTTACCAAACAACCACTAAATATATAATTCATATGCCAGCTCTAACAACAGTGAGTTACCGCAATAATATTTTATGAGATTTTTTGTGGAACATACGAAGTTGTCACGTCATATCTGCTTGCTCTTTTGCAGACTACGAGCTTTGGGTTTCTGAGAGCAACATTGACGATATTCCTGCCTGCTGCGAGTTCCTTTTCACGTTCCTTGCACAGCAACAGGGGGAAGGCTACTTATGATATTTACACTGATAAATCATGCAAGCCTCCCAGGATCCAACACGTGTAGTACCACCATATTGCTGCAATTATAGTTTTTCATTCTACAGTATACCTACATGTAACTCAGTCATATTGCTTTATGCTTAGTGTAGTTCCTTAGGGTTTCCTCGTTGAATAAAGTATTTGTGCGCATTGAACTTCAGAATTTTTTATTGATGGGGAACGTTTCATAAACATCTGATTCCAACAAGTGTTTTCGTCAAAGAAACATTGTAGCTTAAGTCCTTCTGCAAAGCCCAAAACATTGTGAGTCACCTAGGTTTTCTCATGGAGCGGTGCAATAAGGCGCGCAGGAATTTTCCGGTTATATATCGAAGTTATAGGGCCAGAATTGCTATGGCTCTCCGCACCCGAAAAATTTGTGGAAATGTACTGGAAATCCGCGAAGGAATTATAATGCTTCAGGGCATACCTACACTCTCAGTCAAATGCTGGCTAGAATACACGCCTACACAGTAAACCAGTTTACACCCTTAAGGGGGGTTTTGCCGTGTCTATAACTAACACCCTTACACCCTAGGAAAAGGGTGCTTTGACGTACCAAAACACCCATATCATGGAGTGTTTCCAATGGCCTAAACACCCTTACACCCTTATCACTGAAAAAAAAACGGTAAAAATGAAATCTACCAGTCAGGTACGTGGAATCCCAGTTGACATCAGCATAGAAGGTGCACGCGCGCGCCAGACCATACACACAACAGAGCGTATTGTAAAATATGCCACAGACTCTGTGACGCGCTACACAGCCTTAAAGTGACCATCGGCTATATATAGCCATGGTATCTTAAGCCACCGTTCAGTGCCGGTGGCGATATTCCTGTTCCATATAAGAGAGCACTAAACATTAAGATATTAGACGTAATTTTATTGTATGCTTGTAGATGCCTCTAAAAGAGGCATAACTTTTAATCTAAACTCGCCCAAGGTCCAATGACTCTTTAATCGGCGAGTCCCAGTTATCATCTGGTACGATGTTGTATGGGCCATGGATGTTTCGATTAGCCAAAACACCCTTACCTCCTAAAGGGTGTTTTAGCTAGAACATCACCCTTAAGGGTTATTTGAGGAAGGGAAACACCCTTCCACCCTAATTTTGCAAATTTTGGTAAGGCAAAAGGGTGTTTTGCCTGCTTGAAACACCCTTAAGGGCGCAAAGTGGTTTACAGTGTACAGGCAGGAAATCCGGTCAAATTATGGCCGCATCTAGTCAGTTCGTTACGCGGCTCCGTAGCCGTGTCCCAGAAAAAAGCGGCCCTATTCTAAGTGGCCTTCAGAATAGCCGTGGCGACGCTTACACGGGATTTTAAGTCAAATTTTTTCTAGCTAAGAACGGCCTGCGGTTACGCGTGACGGCACTGTAGGTGGTCTGTCTGTAGGCGGCCCTGATGCAGTTGCGAGAAAAAAAGAGATTTTTTGACGCTGTCAACCGCTTTCTCGCGAGTTTGGCGGTTGTAATTATCACTACGGGTAATTAGAAGATGAACAGTATCACAATCATCATCATCTGCGATAACAACATGCAAATTACGCACAGCACTGGAATCGAACTGGGGACCGCGTGCACTGAAAGAAGAAAGCTCGTGTTTTTTTTTTTCTTTTTTCTTTTTTTTTTTGCGGGGGTATATATCTACCATGTCATTTGCAAACAGTCGGCGCGACGTTTTTGTGCCATGTGCATGTGTTTGAGCGTACATTAGGTCAGCAAATACTTCTGTTTTTGTGCCATGTGCATGTGTTTGAGCGCACATTAGGTCAGCAAATAGTTTGCGGGGCTTCATGAACTCCAGACAAACGCGGTAAGCACCTCCGGCTCCGACTTCGGTTCGTAATTCGCCGTGCCGCAAGAACGATTAACATGTGTCCGTGTGTCGTTAGTGCTTCTCCGTGAACAGCGGTTGTTTCGCTCAACGAAAATTCGCGAATGTATAGCAGCGTGACGAGGATATCCCCAGATCTCGAAACGCACGTACGTGTTTCCCATGTGCGTGTGCTGCGAGCAATTTCCGTTATTTATGCCGCGAGGTACACGCGTGTCAGTGACAGCAGCCCGTTCTCAGCTGTTCGTGTAACGTTAACCTGTTTTGGCACGTTAATGTTTGAATGGGTATTTTAAAGTGCCTACACTAACATTTGCATTGAGTGCGCGTGAATCGTCACGAGCCGCACGTTGTGTCAGCAGCACCTTTTTAGCAGTTCGACGATCATCTGTTTCAGAAATTACCACGTATGCGCGCTATTTCGCGCGACACAGTGGCTTTTACTCATCTTCAGTCTTTAACTTATCTTATATATGGGAGCTAGCTACTCTTACCTTTACTCAGCATCACAGCACTGTTCAAGTGAATGCCGAAACGTGCGCCAAGACCAAGTATGACGTACACAAATTTGCCACAGACAGGTTTCCGTCCAAATAAACAGTTGATGCTTTTGCACGTCTCTTTCGCGAACGTCCGCGTGTAGTTGGGGTGCAGAACGAATTTGAAATATTGTTGTTGCATGCGTCAATAAAACAGCTGATTTTCAGAAAATGAGGATATCTTATAACTGGTAGCCTACATTGCCACAGCAGTACACAGGTTGATTTGATCGTGGTTCAACGTTACAAATACCATGCTAGAATATGAGAACTGTAGCAGATATTCAAAACTGTGAAAAAAAGTCGGTGGCATATGTTCTCCTGCTGCCTTGTGCACCTGTACTCGATTTTCGAGTTCATCATGCCATTACACAACCATTAATAATAGTTGAACCCACCAATTTTCAATCAATGTGGATCACTTTCTGTCTCACTGCCTTCCGTTTATTCCTTTTGTGCATTGTTTTCCAAAAATCATCTGTTCAGCTTGGTTTGTAGAACACGAGCATTAATATTCATAGGCCAGTTTTCCAGGAATCTGTTTTGCATGACAAGTACTTTTTTTTTAATGCGGGACAAATGTCATAACTCGATAACTGATAAAAGAAATGTTGTTTGTCGTCTTTTATTGGAATCAAAACAGTAACACTGGGACTTGCCCAAATGCAGGGAGATGTATGACATCCTAAATAAAGTGTGCCGCAAGCACTGGAAAGTGCTCCCATCATAGACCTTCTTGAAGAAAACCAGGTGGGCCAATAATTCTTGCTGCTTCCTGAAAAGGATATCAAATAAAGAAGTTCATTAGGCTTTCAGCATTTATCAGATTGAATGATTTACTGAAAACTCTGGCTCGACTTCTTTTACCACAAACTCTTTTTCAAAAACACAAATTAAAATGAAAAAGGGAGATGTTGCTTGCCGAGTATTGCCTTCCGAGTTTTGCACTTAGTGTGCAGCGTAGTGTACACTGTTATTCTTGTAATATGTAGGAAAATATGGCAGAGAAAACAACAGTGCACGTTAGCTAGTTCATGTTTTAGCACGTCTTAAAGCAAGGTAAAAGAACAATGTATGATGGCTAGTGTGTGCTATTTATCATTGTTTAATGAAAAGTGTTCTTTAAGAAAAATAATAATAGCACAGCTAGAAGAATTTCAGAATGGGCTAGTTGGTTCACGACAAGAAAATTCACACTGCAGAACTTCCCGAGTGCAGTGATCACAGACTAACACAGCCGACAGAGAAATCAGTTTTCTTTAAGGAAAACGGGTACATCAGCAGTCACCTGTATGTTCCTACTGCGCCAGCTCAATGGCTTGATGCCTCATATCCAGGCTCATAGGCACGGAAGAGGGGGGCTAGGTTTCCCCCTCCCCACTCTCGAAACTTTGATGGAGGGTGTGTTTTACTCAAAATAAATAATGAAAATAGCTACTTTTCTCATACAGTGAAGGCCTTCAGCAAATGCCCCGCCCCCCCCAAATCCTAGCTACACGGGCATGCTCATACAATTAACTCAGCTGTAAGTGTCATGCAGTATTCAAAACAGGAAGTGCAGTCTTTCTAATTGTGCAAACGGTCTTTAGTGTGATGCTGCAGGTTATTTTTGCATTAGCTGTGTCAGGGAGACCAAACAACGAAAACAATTCACATATAGTTTAATGTACAGAGGCCCATCCTTCTCTTTTTGCAAACACAGTCGTAAGTTCTAATTAATGAAAACTTTGTATTGTGTAGAGTAACACTTCATGGAACAAAACTAACTGTTATGGAAATATATGTATGCATTGTTAATTGCTGACGTAACAAGGTGTGCCTTTTCTATTTCTTGATTAGGAGCAATACGAACTATTCATAAATAAAAAATTCATACATCAGCAGTTAAGGCAAATGAACCTCTAGAAGTCACAAAAAGCCATATTATGACCTGGAAGAGTGTCATTCTCTATTTCAGAGATTTGTTTCAAAGGAGATTATGTTACTTCGCAGCATCGTGATATCACTATAGAAGTCTCAATTACTTTGCCGCAAAATGCGAGTTGCAGTGCTCATATATGACGCATTTGGCCCAGTACAGTCAGAAGCAGATGCTTCACAATTCAGTTACTTAGTGCACGTCAGTCGCATAATAAATCCAAGCTAACGTATTACCGCGTCCCTGATTAAAGTTCAGTTAGAGCCAGCGGCCTAACATCACTGCGTGGAATCTCAGTTAAGAATGCTGCACACTTACCGGTATTCAGCTGTGTTTCAATGGCTTCCTGCGGTTGACTGGGTGGCACATGGGGCGGCATGAAGAACACATCCTGCGTAGACCCTGAAAAAACGTACTAGGTTCCAAATGTTTAAAAGTTACACAAGTTGGCATGGCACATTTAAGTCACCAAACAAATGCGAGCAATGAAATGAGTAAAATGAAAACAAATTTCTCACAACGTAATGTGTACACATGATAACATAAGAAGAATTGTATTCCGTGAAAAAGCGCATCTACAATGGGATGTAACGAAGATTACACACATAGTATGTAAATTCGGGAGTAGTTACTGCTGCGCTTAATGTTCTCTCGCAAGTATAACACGATCAATGTATCACGGGCGAAGTCTGCCCCCCTCCTCATAATTTTTCTTTTTTTTTTTTGTTCACTCAGCAAAATTGGATCCTGCACATGCATCAGCAGATATCACGACACCATCAAAGAATACAAAAAGGCTACTTACCAATTCGAGAGAGCATGTTGTACTGGACTGTGCCCGCAGTACGCGCACCAACCAGCCGGGTATGGTGCGGCAGGCTCATTGTTCCCGGCGCGGCAAAATCCGTCGCACTCACATTGCGGCGCGTTACATTGCCCTCGATACACACCTTTCATATCCATTGATGAAAACATATTACCCAGCGGCAGGCGCAAAGCGCGCAGCCGACGCAGTTTAGCGCTTTCCAAGTACGTTGACAAACAGGTGAAGGTTACCGGCCCCAAAGCTCTGTCGCCTGCACGTCTCGTGATGGAGCCGATGGAGCGGCCGCGCGGTGAACACGAAACTTCTCAGCTTCCGCGGTTCTCGTCTGTCTTTTTTAAAGACGATAGTCTTTCTTGGGATACCTAAACGGAGAAATTTTGGTCTGTCTGTCTGTTTCTCTGTTTGTCGGCACGTCGCACGATTCAGCGGCTGGCCAAAGTTTGAGTGCTTTCTGAACGCCCAGCAAACTTGATCAGTCGTTTTTGTGCATACTTGTGAACATTGTCGATCAAAAAAGCAAATATTACGCATATCTGAGGCGCAACAACAATACGGAAGTATTAAGTGGTGTGTTCTTTTATAGAAAATACATAGATACTTAATTCTGAAGACCCTAGTGTTTCTTAGGCTGCGCTGAAAATGCGGGCTGCCTTGCAAAAGCGAAGAGCCGTCATCTATCTCCGAGGTCGCGCGAAGTGCCGCGTGTTTCATCCGCCGCGCGATAGCTGGCGCAGTCTGCCCTCGTCGCTGCAAACAAGAGAATCTCTTTTCGTGGTCGCTCTGCGCGCCTTCTCAGCTTTTTACGCGCTGCCAAAAACACCGCGCTTGCGGCGAGAAGACGCTTGGTTAAGCCAGGACGGAAATGGTCGAGAACAGCATCACAGGTGGCCGCGGATGAGACCGGCAGAAGACTATCGTCTTTCGATGACATTTGCAGCGAAGCACGCAGATACGCGGCCAATTTTTTTTTTTGCTTCACGCGCGCGCGCCGGGCGAGCGCGGAGCGCGCGTCTCAATTTCTTTCTTTTTTTCGTTCAGACGCATGCGCTTGCAGTTGTTTCCGACGCTTTGTCGCCCCCCTCGGCATCCTGTTCCCCCGCCGCCCTGTCGCTTCGCTCGCGGGCGGATCGGCTTGCGGGGCCGTATGCGGACTTCGGCCGCTTATCAGCGATTGTTTATTCGCGATGCGTAGCGCCTATAGGCCACTGAAAGCCACGTAGCGGCGGCCGTCGGAACCGCAAGCGGGTCGCGTAGCACACGCCTGCTTTCACTGAAAGCATGACGGAAGTGCGCGCGTGCGATTTGCCGCTTTCGCGCGTCCCAAATAATTACTTTTGCGGCGATAGTGTGCGCAAAGGAGCCTCACTTTATGATAGTGAACCAACGCGTGAACCAACGTTTTTTCTCGACACAGTAGCTTCGTTTACGTGTCATGTGTTTATATAGTAGATTTTTCAGGGAGCGCTGTCGCACCGGCGCATGGATTTCACGGGTGCGGCCACGCGAAGGGTCACCGTTGGTAAAACTTTGAAACCAGAACGATAAACTTGTAAAAAAAATTGAAGGACACTTTGTACACTCCAAAGTGTGTTCGGCGAAAGCGTGTGGTCATTCCACTGATTATGCCCTGTCTTTTTTCTTTTTACACTCTCAGTGGGATAAGACACAAACCGAATGGGTGCGTGTTTTCTTCTTTAATTTTTTACCGCGAATCGCAGCTAGACGCGAGACTCATCTTCCTCCGTTCTCATGCGTTAGTATTTTCTCGCGCTTTGCGCATCGTGCAAACGCCATCCGCGTTCCAGCTCTTAAATTGACGGACCCTTTGTAAATTGGAAAGTGTATTCTGTGAACGCCTGGGTCCATTCAGACGGCGTCGGTCAGAATGATTGCAAACTCTGGGCACAGCGACGCTACGCAAGCAAAGCGTGAGCGCTATAGAGTCCGACGCGACCGGCGTCCGTCTGCGCATCCCGGCGGCCACCTGGCTCCGTGCCAGAGCTCGGATGGACGGACGGACGCACGGACATGGACGGATGGACGGACGGACGGACATGGACGGATGGACGGACGGATGGAGGGACGGATGGACGGACGGATGGATGGACGGACGGGCAGACGAACAGACAGACAGACGGACAGACGGACGAACGGACGCCGGACGGAGGTCGGACGGACACCGGACGGACGTGAGCATGAGACATTAAAGGCTTTCGCCTTAAAGATTACTCCATCTCCCGCTAAAGGGAACCATGTGTAGATGCGAAGCAGCGGGTGCTAAAGCTTACACTGGCGGCGGCGTTGACACTGGCGCTCATCGCACCGTTGCACAGGAGAGAAACCTGGGGGGGCGCAAAGCACGCAGTGATGGACCGGTGTTTCCTATTGGAACATCCCAATCGCTGCTGATGGGCAATGAGAGACAGAAGACTCGGACTGGACACAGAGACCCGCAGTCCGCTTTTAGTTAACGCGCACGCTGCGAATTTTTTATCGTTCGACAACGCACAGGAGAAATCTCCCACCTGCACCACCTTGCACGTCAGGATCCATTGCCATATATACGGGATGGCCAGTGAACGGTTGTGCAGCGCGAGCAGTCGGTTTTTTCAACCAAGAAACTCCCTAGCAGACGCTGCCTGCGTCGGCGTCGCGAGGCGAGAGAGGGGAGGGGGGGGGGCGTAGGAGAGGAGAGAGAGAGGGGGGGATGCGCATGCGCAGTGGGAGTGTGGATGCCGTGGGGAGGGATGCCTAGAGGAGAGAGGGGGAGCGTAGGAGGAGAGAGAGGGAGGGGACGCACATGCGCAGTGAGGGTGTGGCCTCCGCGGGGAGGGATGCCTAGAGGAGAGAGAGGTGGCAAGGAGGTTTTTTATATTTATTTTTTTAATGGGTTGTCGCATGCGCGGTGGGGGTTGTGGACGGACGGACACCGGACGGACGGACGGACGGACGGACGGACGCCGGACGGACACCGGACGGACGTGAGCACGAGACATTAAAGGCTTTCGCCTTAATATCTCGGCAGCTTGCGCTAGTGGCGCGAAACTGAGTCACTGCGGAGCTGGTGGTCACCTAGCTTGTTATACCAGCTTGGCTGCGTATTTGCTAGGTTTTTTGCAAGCTATTACCGAGTGTTGCAAAATTGCGTTAGCTTCTACGTGATAATACGCAGTGTTGGCGGGAACATGGCACGTGAATAGATACGCTAATTACGCGATTCTTGCGAGAACGTTTCACGTGATTAGTTACGTGACTTTCACGGGATTAGTTACGCACCAACATATACTCACCAATTACATGCTAAGGAGGAGGAAAAACTTTATTGGGTCAGTGAGTTTGGACCCTTTACGAGCCCTGAGCCACCGCACGGCCCTCACATTGCGCCTATGTGTCCAGACCACGCAGGGCCAGGGCACAAAGAAAACATAGCAACCAGTAGCTATAACTACCTAGCAAGATTAAAGAAAAGAAAACACGTCAGTTTCATAATCGGCTCCCCTTAGGCGTGCGCAGGGTTCCCCATCAAGGGGGGGGGGGAAGGTTCATCGCAGCGCCCCCAGGCCCCACTAAATCAATGCATGGGGCAGATTTTGCGCGCCCCCCGCCCCCCTCATAGGCGAATAGGAAAGCCCCCCCCCCCCCCTTTCCCGTGCGCACGCCGATGGCCCCACTGAGCATTAGTGGAATACATCAAGGGTTTCCTATTAGCATGAAGTCATGTTACGAGGCATTCAAAAGCAGGGTTGAATCGGTTGAATGCCCTGTCAAAAGCCTTCAATGCGCACATGTGCCATGTTTTACAGCCAATATGCATATAGAGTAGGTGAGCGCACAGCGAACATTCTGCACCGGTGATCGCATTCCAGTGCCATCAATAGGTAGAATGCAGCCGATTTCGTGCAGCATACGTGTGATTCCACGGCGCTTTTGTAAAGGAGCCGTCACCTGCCCCACATTACCTGGCATTGCGCTTCGCGCCATTGGTTTTTCAAGAGAGCCTAGGCATCGCGTCTTACCAGTAATAACAACCTCATGTGCATTGTAGCGTCTAAAATGCAGGCGAGGCGACCAAGTGTAAACGTAGTAGCATACGCTGAAGACGTAGCGACATAAATGGAGAAATAAAAACACGGTAACCGTTCTAACACTGCCGTAAACAAAGCGCGATTGCGTAGCTTTTTTGGACAGCCGCAATCAACCGCCGCCGTCTCTCTCGCTCATGAAATAGCACCGCAAACCTGCAGAAGTGCGTTCCTGGCGATTTTTTGTATGTGTTTGAGCAGCCAACAACGCAGCAGTTATTTTTTGGCATCGCTGAAGCCCGACAGAGTCGTTAAATCACGATAAAAACACATCCATCCGTGCACTCTTGTACACGCTCGCGGGAAAACTGCTCGCCCGGACCCGCAAACGCTTCCGAGCTGTGGCGGCAGATGGCGTCGTCGGCGCTTTGCGCATCGCCTATAGGCGGCACTCCTCAAGTTCGAGGCCGCCTGAAGAGAGTAACGTATACTTCTGTTCGCCGGGCTGTCCATAGCCGTGATAATATACAGTACGTCGAAGGATGCCGCCTATATAGAGGCTATTATCCAGGACCGTACTGAGAGTGTATGAACAGCATGGGTGTCAGGAAAAAAGAAAATTCAGCACAATGAAAAGTTTGAAAGTTATTTTTTATTCATGATGCGAAAAGGCGCGACTAAAAAGACAGCCAGATTGCAAGGACACCTGAAGACTTAGTAATGCGAACTTACATGTTTTATTTAGGAAATGCACATTTATAACGGGTATATTCCTGATAACGCAGATCAGTCGAAAGAGATCGGTCAAACCAGACTCATGCTCAGCACAAACCTTTAATGTGTCGTCCGAGAAAGGTCACCTCAGCTTCTTTCAGATTAAGTGATGGGCGGTTCATCCAACTAAGCCCCTCCCGGCCAATGTGGAAGGCCTCGACTATATCACTCTATGTAGAGCCCTTGTGCCTGTTCATTACTGTTGTTTGTCCGAAACGGCAAAGAACGGCTGGACAACCTCAAAATATGGCCGATGGTGCTTGTGAAAGTCTCCCGAAAGGAAAATGCTGTATGCACAAGATATAAAAAAGACCTTTAAGAAAAAATTGGCCGCGTATATGCGTGCTTCGCTGCAAATGTCGTCGAAAGACGAAAGTCTTGTGCCGGCCGTACTCCTATGTTTTGCCTTGCCTCAGACAGCGCCTACTGTACGTTGAATTGGCCGCATCTGGCTGGCATTGATAAAAAAAATTGAAGGACACTTTGTACATTCCAAAGTGTGTTCGGCGAAAGCGTGTGGCCATTCCACTGATTATGCCATGTCTTTTTTCTTTTAAACTCTCAGTGGGATAAGACACAAACCAAATGGGTGCGTGTTTTCTTCTTTAATTTTTTACCTCGAATCGCAGCGAGACGCGAGACTCATCTTCCTCCGTTCGCATGCGTTAGTATTTTCTCGCGCTTTGCGCATCGTGCAAACGTCATCCGCATTCCAGCTCTTAAATTGGCGGACCCTTTTAAATTGGAAAGTGTATTCCGTGAACGCCTGGGTCCATTGAGACGGCGTCGGTCAGAATGATTGCAAACTCTGGGCGCAGCGACGCTACGCAAGCAAAGCGCGAGCGCTATAGAGTCCGACGCGATCGGCGTCCGTCTGCGCATCCCGGCGGTCACCTGGCTCCGTGCCAGAGCTCTGATAGACGGACGGACGGACATGGACGGATGGACGGACGGACGCACGGACAGACGGATGGATGGACCGACGGACGGACGGACGGACGGACGGACGAACAGACAGACAGACGGACGGACAGACGGACGGACGGACGCCGGGCGGACGTGAGCATGAGACATTAAAGGCTTTCGCCTTAAAGATTACACCATCTCCCGCTAAAGGGAACCATGTGTAGATGCGAAGCAGCGGGTGCTAAAGCTTAGACTGGCGGCGGCGTTGACACTGGCGCTCATCGCACCGTTGCACAGGAGAGAAACCTGGGGGGGCGCAAAGCACGCAGTGATGGACCGGTGTTTCCTATTGGAACATCCCAATCGCTGCTAATGGGCAATGAGAGACAGAAGACTCGGACTGGACACAGAGACCCGCAGTCCGCTTTTAGTTAACGCGCACGCTGCGAATTTTTTCGCGTTCGGCAACGCACAGGAGAAATCTCCCACCGGCACCACCTTGCACGTCAAGATCCATTGCCATATATACGGGGTGGCCAGTGAACGGTTGTGCAGCGCGAGCAGTCGGTTTTTTCAACCAAGAAACTCGCTAGCAGACGCTGCCGGCGTTGGCGTCGCGAGGCGAGAGAGGGGGGGAGCGTAGGAGAGGAGAAGACGCGCATGCGCAGTGGGGGTGTGGACGCCGCGGGCAGGGATGCCTAGAGGAGAGAGGGGGGAGCGTAGGAGGGGAGAAATGGGGGAGCGTAGGAGGGGAGAGAGGGAGGGAACGCGCATGCGCAGTGAGGGTGTGGCCTCCACGGGGAGGGATGCCTAGAGGAGAGAGAGAGGTGGAGAGGAGATTTTTTATTTTTATTTTTTTAATGGGTTGGCGCATGCGCAGTGGGGGTCGGGACGGACGGACGGACACCGGACGGACGGACACCGGACGAACGTGAACATGAGACATTAAAGGCTTTCGCCTTAATAGAGGCGGCGCTGCGCGAGATATGGACGCCATCGAAAAACATGAGCTTATGTTGAACCAACGGCCACTGCCAGCGGCTGAACTTTATTGTCGGCAAAGCGCTTTATAGTGCAAAGGGTCGCAGTTCATGCACAGCTTCGCATTTTCAGCACAGCCTAAAAGACACTAGGGTCTTTAGAATTACGTGTCTGTGTATTTTCTAATAAAAGAACACACGACCTGATACTTGCGTAATAATGTTGCGCCTCAGGTATGCGTATTATTTGCTTTTTGATCGAATATGTTCACAAGTATAAACGAAAACACCAGTTCAAGATGGCTGGGCGTTGAGAAATGAGTTAAACTTTGGCCGAGTAGCTGAATCGGGTCACGGGCAGACAGACAGACAGACAGCCAGACCAAAATTTTTGCGTTGCTGTATCCCAAGAAAGACTATCGTCTTTAAAATTGGGCAGCTCCCAGTACCACGGGAATCGATGTTATGCGAAGCATTCGGAGTGAAGGTGACTGTGGTGCAATGTATTATTGAGCGAAAATTTACGAGCGGACGCTAAAGATATCTACGAATGTCGTACGCATAGACATATGTTCAGCAGTAGCATATGTTTTTTATAACCAGTTGTTGACAGTTAAGTAACGATGCCAACAGCAACATGCGTCTTGGGAACACCAGAAGCGGTAAGCTGATATGAAGCAGTTGTGCTTGCGAAAATGATAGCGCTGGCTGGTGCTGCGTAGACCAACTTAAGTGGATGGCGCTTAAATATACAATTGACGTTAACCCGACGAGACGCCTGTATGGTAGGAGTACAGATGCAATGTTTATTAAATTAGATAACCAGCACTCTAACCACAATTCACGTTTGAACAATATTACGCCTGCATAGCATCTTTTTCCAAAGCAGTTTCCAGACCTGGCGCGGCTAGGTAGTAGAGTACCTGACTGGCACGCAGAATGCTTCGGTTCGATTGCTGATGGGACCCCGACATCTATTCTTTGCGTTCGTCGAGTCCCCGGTGCCGATGTCAGTTTTCCTTAATGTTCTCGCATTTAAATTGCCACTGTCTGTTCTCTCCGGTCCTGGGTAGATATAAACTGTCAATCACCTGTGGCTCATACCTGCATACCGCGGCCCATGGTATACGGGTATGTTCCAAACGTGTCTGGAGGAAAGTGTTTAACGACGTACGCGAAGGCATTTTCAAGTTACTGATTCCATGACCAGCCACACATATTCATCAAACCCTCTTACCCTTCCATACTAATTTTGGTCTACCCCAAGTCAACGAATGGTTTACGTTACGAATGTTTCAGTTACACAGTGGTCGCCCATTCCATTGATAGCAAAAGCCATGACGCACTTTTCGAACTGTGGTTAGCACCCGCACGTGTTGTGTTGGAGTGGCATGCTGCTGCCCTCTCCTAGACGACGATTGTGGCGATCTTCGCTGAGACGCTGATTTTGGCAACGACCCGTTGGTCCAACGTATGTCTTCTAGCAAGACAACAAAATCTCTTAAATAACGTTGGCTGTGCATTCTACAAACGGTCTTGTATGTCTAGTAGTACAGGACGGCTTCCTGGGTCCTTCTCGTTTCGCGCGTTTACACAGTCTTCTCAGTTTATTCTTGGTGCTGGAAAATACTGACACTCTTAGATTCCTGGGCGATTTCTTTTCATTTTCTGCAGGATACGGCGGATGTATGGAATGACGCTCTTTCTGGAATACCGTAATTCCACTGCATCTGGAGACGGGACTGTCCTGAGCATTTTTTTCTGTGGCAACCCATGCGATTCAAATGCGTTGAAAGATAACCCTGGAAAAAATCTCTATATTTCGAGATCGGCGTCCACATTACAGTCATTTTTAAGATCACTATCGATATGTTTCTCGAGTCCTGACGCCATATGCCCTTGAGAAATTACCAAAATATGCGATGTGCGAAATTCGTGGTTTGAAATGGCAGCGTGAGGTGACATTTTCTTGAGCCCCCCCCCCCCCCCTCCTCTTCCTGCCCTCCTACCTCTCTTCCACCTTCTTCATGGTCTTGGCCCTTCCGGAACTAAATTTTGTGAACGTGGCCCGCTAGCTGCTGGGACTTTGAGACATCTGGTTTAAACATTTCGAATAGTAAACAAAGTACCGGCGGTTCTGGCAGGCAGGCTAAAAAAAACAATAACCAATCTCACTCAATTACACCGAACCCTCGCCGCCACAGCGCCTACGTCAAAACATGCGCCTGCAGCTAAAAGAAAAAGCCTCAGACTTGCCCTCGGTTGCACACTTACCCTCGTAAATGTTACCTCACATGTCCTCGAGCAACTTGAAAACGAAATATCAGCTCACAAAGCAAGAGCCCTTTAGGCTGTGGCACTAAGCTTGTGCACGAAGGAAAGCGGTGGAAATTTAAGGGCACGTTTTCTTTGTTAGACACAATATTAATTAGAACTAATCGCTTGAGTATGTCATTTGTTGAACCTTGAATATCGTACTCGTCAGCCACACAGCCGCTAAGACAGCTGATCTACTTATAAACATGGTCATGGCTGCATTAGAAATGATGCGCGCACATCAACGCACCGAACGCGTCTAACGCAAGTTTGTGTTAATACAAATCCGTACTCGAGCCTGAAAGCTCGTGACAGCATGTGATCGCCACACAAAATGCGTTTATCTGCACGCAGCCTCCCTCATTTGGGCTTAAGGCATGAGGCATTTCTTTTCAGATTCTCGTTCTTTTTTTTTTGTTCTTGGTCATATTATATACAAAACTGATCGCTCGTCATTTTGCTGGTGCAAGGAGGAAGAAGAACAGTACGCGGTAGTGGGCCATCTCCTTACACAGAAGCGCCGAGCGGGAGCTGCTGGCTCCTGCGCTGTGATTCTTGTGTCGGTTGTCGCCACCCGCTTTCAGCGTCCATAGGCCTCCTGCTCGAGTGCTCTTTGCGCCCATAGGCCTCGCTTCAGAGTGGTGAAGGTGCTGGGTACTCAACCTGAAACTCCGCAACAGGAGATGGCCCACTACGGCGTACTCTTTTTTCCTCCTTACACTGGGTATATTTCTGTCGACGCGTCTCTTTCAAAAGATGCAGGCAAAAACGTTATAATAATACCTGTGGTTTTAAGTTCCTCAACTACGATATGATAATGAGAGACGCCGTTGTGGTGGGCTCGGGAAATTTTGACCATCTGGTATTCTTAAACGTACACAGAGATCGCTCAGTACACCGGCTTCTACCATTCCGCCTCCACCGAAATGCCACCGCCGCTGCCTGGATCAAACCCGCTACCTTCGGGTCAGCAGCCGATTACCTTAGCCACTGATCCACCTTGGCGGACACAAGCGAAGATGCTAGACCACCCATCATTTACGAAACCTAAACTGATAGTGCCTGTTTTGTGTACGGGATATCATTGTATCGATATTCAGTATTTTCTTGGTTACTTAATAGTCATATCAAGTGTGACCATCTAATAATCCTTTAATATGATTGTCAGCACATTTTTAACCTTAAAAGACATAAACTTCTCACCACGTGGGCACACAACGTCTGACATGTGTTCTTTACGCTCAAATGCATGTATGTGAGCCTGCCAGTCATAAAATTTGAATTGGATGACGCTGTGTGTCATTTCGCTCATGGCAACAGATGCACGCTTGATTTTGTGAAGCAAGATGGTAGTGAGCCTGCCCTTTACACTGCAAAAGCTTGCCTCAGAAATGATTGGCACCGCATCAGCAAATCAGCGCGTCACGCCACTGATGCTGGAAAGCAAGCTAGAAAAAAAATGGCGAGCTCCTGCTAGAGCAAAGGCACAGGAGGGTAAGGGCCAGAATGCGACTAGCTACAGGTATGGTGGGCTTTAGGAATCCTGATTTGGTATTATATTTTTGGTATTTTTCGTACGCGAACAAGCATAACTTTTTTGCTGATCAAGTTTTTTCATTGAAACTTGACGCACTTGTTCATCACATTAGTGGATGTGCAATGAACAACAATATGTATAATCACACAAAAAGATTTATTCTGGCTGCCTGTTATACGGCGCTGCCCCTGGTGGTAGACCAAATTTCTTTGGTTATTTAATGACTATATTATATTACTCATCTTGTCAGATTTGCTTTGGTTCATTGCACTGACCAAAGGTTCTTTGATGTCTTTAATAAATTTAAATGTTTTATTGATTGGAACTTGAGGTACAAGTGTTTGCGTAAAACCCACTCTTAATAATTTTTTATTACGAAAAATAACAAAACATTGAACTTGCTTTATAATGCTCACACGTGCGTAAAAAGGTGCGCTGTATAAATGGTGACTAATATCCTCCAGTGAATATCGCTATTTAAATATTTTTTACCGCACTTGACCTCAAACTTTAAGCAAATCACACGTTGAAGGAGACGCCATGTTTTAGCCTTCTATGTCTTAGCTTAATAAGATGTCATGATATTTTGCCTAAAGGATGGTCATCGTATTTTGTTTATTGAACCATAAAGTAATTATCAAGTGCAGAATTCGAATTTAAAGATATAATCTCACAATTAACAGCACTTTCACTTTGATACCCACAATTGTCTCCCGAGCTTCAAAGTTTTATAAAATTCAAGAACTAGGCGCAAATCACGAAAAAGGCCCCGTAGATGAATGTATAAAGCGCGACACATGGTTTTTGCAATTTGTAATCAAGCGCCTGCTCTTGTTCAGAGACCCCTCCCTAAAGAATTTCATTATTCAAGCTCTGGGTCATTTCGCACCTCAACACAGTTGCATGACAGCCCACACGCCCATTCAATATTTTGCTAATTCAATGTCATAATGACAAGAATTATCGCTGCCATATTAAAAAAGCTCTTTCAGAGATATCCCCCACATTTGTTTTCGAAAATATACTCTGACTACGAAAATATTTTTCATGTGTGTTTGTCGCTCCCTAAGCACTCTCATGTAAACAACTTTTCTTGTATTGTAAATGTGTTCTGCCAGAGCTGTTTATCTCTGCATCAGTCACTCTGCCGGAAGTTGCTAAGCGTTCATCTGCATTTTGCTGGGTGCCGCCAAAACTTATGTTGAGTTTGTTTTATCACTTTAATGTCAGCGTGGCATTTGCGTGAAATACCAAACGATGCATCTTACCGCCGAGCCACCTGCGCTAAATTTGAATTGGAAAAGAAGCCAAGTATAGTATACCCCTTAAACGCCCACAAGGTATTTATTGAAAATACAGATGCAAGATAATCTGAAAACGCTATTCATTATCCAAAGAACACAATACAACGTCAAAAGTTTCGTTCTACAATGCTAAATTGAAGTTATTAGGGTGGGAATATACTTCCCGAAGGCCTTTGGCAAAACCGCACCTGTGCGGAAACTTTTGAAAGCATGGCACGGCATGCACGTAAATATCGCACGTAGAGCAAACAATGTTCTACCTCTTGCCACTTTGTTCACTTAAATGACACCGGCAAGGTTTGAAGGTTCATGGTCCTCTAAGAAAATGAAGTACAGGCGAAAGCGACACTTAGTCTGGGACACCTAAAATTTTTTTGGTCACCTTAGAAGGTCTTCAGGGCACTTGTATTGCTGTCTTTTATTTTCAAGAGTATCCCTTCAAAAATAGTCCCAGGAGCCAACGCCTTGCTTTGAAATCATAAGGTCAATGTGTATTGCATCACCATTCTAGCGAGCAATTGTGCACAATGGTTCGTCCGCGTCATCATATTTCTCGCTGTCACAAAAGTTGTTTACATCATGAGGTAAAGAAAAGTGTAAAGCTAGTGCTTCTTCAACTGTCGAGCGCGTACTTTTTTTCACTGTCGAGCGTGTTTTCTTTTAGAGAAACAGAAAATTGCATCCTGTGCATTGGCATCGTGGAAGGCCCGTAGGGAAATATATTCCCACTGCCCAATTAAAATTCAAATGTCAATAATTTGAGTTCCTCGTTAAATTAGGATCTAAAGTGGACCAGATAATAGCCCTACACTTGCGCCATTCCATATATATATTTACCGACCTTTCTCACTGCGGCAAATACATTCATGCGCGAATCCTGCAGCTGGTGAATACCCGTGCGACGAACTCCCGTTCAGAGAGAAGTGTTGTTGGCTCCAACGCAAACTGAGGCACCTCATAGGTGCTTGCGTTAGAGTCACTAAAATTTTGTGCAGTTGATTCTCCATTATCACTTCAGATGTAGCAACCATCTCAGGGTGGAGGACTTGAGGGTATTGCAGATAGAGGCGTTTAAACATGATGGGAAATATGTTCCCTACTTGCGTTTAAGCGATACCAGGGGGCTGAAACAAAGGACATTGCCGCGTTGGACTCAAAAACACCGTTACCGGCGTTTGGAAATCTTCTTAAATGACGGTGCAACCTGTTTTGCTTTATTAGATACAGATGTTCATCAGGTGGATGGTTCCATTGATACGCCAGCATCAACGGCTGTATATTTGCTGTTAGTCAAGCCAATTTTCTGCTATATCCTGTAACATAACGCATGCTAGTAGATATTGTGAAATGTGATCCACCTGGCTGAACAATCTAACTGCAAGCAAAGCCGCACGGGTTATTTTGGAAAGAAGGCTTCTCATTTCACAGAAAGTTTGATGTAGGAGGAGTTTTCAAACAGCAGAACTGTCTTTTAAGGTTGGTCTCATTTCATCAAAGCAAACTGTAAGTCTTTAAGTTAATACAGAGTGGGTTAAATACTCGATTAGTGGAAAAACCGATAAGCTTATGTACGCGATCTGCTTGTGCGACAGCCCGCAATGTGGGTATAAAGCTACGGGAGAAACGCAAGCAGGGTTGTTTAAGATGGTATGCTGAATTCGAAAAATTCTGACTTCTAAATTCAAATCGAGCACCAACACCTTCCTGGGCTGGTAATTGTGCCATTTTAGCTAAACTATAAACTGTTATTTTTCTCGAAATTAACGACAGGACTGATATTGTCACGTGGTCATGACGTTGACCCAAGCAGCAGTCGGTATGTTCAAGATGAAACTGCTTATTAGGCCCAACTTGTGGCCGGTAAACTGAAAGTCAGACTACAGCAATACACACTGGCACTGATACCGGCGAACGAAGCGTCGGCCGTCGATCAACTGAGAAGCGGTGAAGCGCGTCGGCATTTATACGCGTGTCATCGAATATTCCAGTGTTATCGCTGGTTGTCGCGAAAGCTCGGGAATAAGCTCGCGTGTTCGCGTCTTGCGCGCAATCTTAACACAACGATCTACAATACACGCGAAGCTTCTAGAAAAATGAGGCGCGGTTTGTGCTGAGCATTGCTTACAGTCTTTGTGGTCGTAAACCGAATACAGCACAAGTATAATACAAAACGCGCGTGACAATGCCCTCCTCTGAAAAAAGCATCGTCCCGATGCTTAAAACAGAACACGGGGGGGGGGGGATTCATGCAACAATAAATAATAATAATAAAGCAAAACAAGTACAATAAACAATAAGCACAAGCACGAAAGTACAATAATAAAGCAAAAATTACAGTCTTCAGGTTCACTAACGCGCGTAATACTGCTTGAGGCGCACGACATGGACGACTTCAGGTCGCGCACGGCGCCGCTGAGAGTTCACAATGCCGTCAGGGATAACCTCATAGTCGGTGCGCCGAGACGTCGAAGTACTCTGTAAGGTCCGAAGTATCGTCGAAGAAGGTTCTCGCTAAGTCCCCGTCGGCGAACTGGCGTCCAGACCCATACACGGTGACCGGGTTGGTATTCCATGTGGCGTCTTCGAAGGTTGTAGCGACGGCTGTCGGTCTTTTGCTGGCTCTGGATGCGCAGACGGGCGAGTTGTCTGGCTTCTTCGGCGCGCTGAAGGTACACGGTGACGTCGACGTTTTCCTCGTCGCAGACATTGCGCAACATAGCGTCGAGCGTCGTTGCCGGAGTCCTTCCGTAGACCAATCCATACGGCGTCATCTGCGTCGTTTCTTGTACCGCCGTGTTGTATGCAAAGGTTACATACGGAAGGATGGCATCCCACGTCTTGTGCTCGAAGTCGACGTACATTGCCAGCATATCGGCGATGGTCTTATTTAGACGCTCGGTGAGGCCATTGGTCTGCGGGTGGTAGGCGGTGGTCCGGCGGTGACTTGTTTGGCTGTACCTCAGGATCGCCTGCGTTAGGTCCGCTGTAAAGGCCGTACCTCTGTCGGTAATGAGGACCTCTGGGGCGCCATGACGCGGTACGATGTTCTCGACGAAGAACTTTGCTATACCAGCTGCACTGCCCTTGGGCAGCGCCCTTGTCTCGGCGTAGCAGGTGAGGTAGTCCGTTGCTACGACGATCCATTTGTTTCCGGAATTCGACGTCGGGAACGGCCCCAGTAAGTCCATGCCGATTTGCTGGAACGGTGGGCGAGGTGGCTCGATGGGTTGCAGAAGTCCGGCTGGCCTAGTGGGTGGTGTCTTCCGTCGTTGACAATCTCGACAGGTCTTCACGTAGTGGGTGACGTCGGCAGTGAGGCGAGGCCAGTAGTACTTTTCTTGTATCCTCGCGAGCGTACGGGAAAATCCAAGATGTCCAGCCGTCGGGTCGTCATGCAGAGCGTCCAGGAACTTCAGGACGTAACGCTGAAGGTACTACGAGGAGGGAGTCGGCCCGAAGTGGCGAGAAGTTTTTCTTTAGGAGAATGCCGTTGCGCAAAAAAAAACGACTCCAGTCCTCGTCTGAATACCTTTGGAGACATGGTAGCCTTGCCCTCGAGGTATTCTATAAGGCCCTTGAGTTCCGCATCGGCTCGTTGTCGTTCAGCGAAGTCATCGGCGCTTATGGTTCCCAAGAAGCAGTCATCATTAAGGTCGTCCTAGGCGGCGGGTCGACGGGGGGCGCGAGACAAGCAGTCGGCGTCAGAATGCTTTCGTCCGGACTTGTAAACGACGGTAAAGTCGAATTCTTTTGAAGTCTGAGACTCCATCTTGCGAGACGACCTGAAGGGTCTTTCAAGTTAGCTAGCCAACACAAGGCGAGGTGGTCGCTCACAACTTTGAATGGCCTGCCGTAGAGGTAGGGGCGAAACTTCGACGTAGCCCAGATGATGGCGAGACACTCTTTTTCTGTTGTTGAATAGTTGGCCTCTGCCTTGGATAGCGACCGGCTGGCATAACTGATAACCCTTTCCAGTCCGTCCGTCTTCTGCACAAAAAACGGCGCCGAGTCCCAGGCTGCTTGCGTCGGTGTGCACTTCTGTTTCGCCGTGTTCGTCGAAATGCGCAAGTAAGAGAGGCATTTGCAGGCGTCGTTTTAGTTCTTGAAATGCTTCCTCTTGCGGGGTTTCCCACTTGAACTCGACGTCGGTTCTGGTAAGGTTAGTGAGTGGCTCGGCGATGCGGGCAAAATTTTTGACGAACCGCCTGTAATAGGCGCACAGGCCGAGAAATCGACGGACGGCCTTCTTGTCGGCGGGTGGCGGGAATGTAGCGATGGCGGCTGTCTTTTGAGGATCGGGGCGTACTCCGGACTTGCTGATCACGTGTCCCAAGAACAAGAGCTCCTCGTATGCGAAGTGGCACTTTTCAGGCTTCAAGGTGAGGCCGGAGGTCTTGATTGCTTAAAGTACTGCGTCAAGTCGCCGGAGGTGTTCGTCGAAGTTGGAAGCAAACACAATGACGTCGTCCAGGTACACCAGGCAAGTCTGCCACTTCAATCCCTGCCAGTACAGTGTCCATAACCCGTTGGAAAGTCCCAGGCGCCGAGCAAAGACCAAAGGGCATGACCTTGAACTCGAAGAGGCCGTCTGGTGTTATAAACACTGTCTTTTCTCGGTCTCTCTCGTCTACTTCAATTTGCCAATAGCCGGTCTTGAGGTCCATCGACGAAAAGTACCTCGCGTTGTGGAGCCCATCGACGGTGTCGTCTATCCGTGGGAGAGGGTACACGTCCTTCTTTGTTATTTTGTTCAGGCGGCGATAATCGACGCAGAAGCGTAGGGTTCCGTCCTTTTTCTTCACTAACACCACGGGTGACGCCCACGGACTCCTTGAAGGCTGGATGATCTCGTCGCGTAGCATTTTGTCGACTTGTTTCTTTATTGCCTCGCGTTCCCTCGTTGAAACTCTGTACGGGCTCTGACGTAGGGGCCCGGAACTTTCCTCTGTTATGATGCGGTGTTGTGCGACTGGTGTCTGTCGAACTCTGGACGACGACGAAAAGCAATCCTTGTATTGCAGGAGCAGGGTTTTGAGCTGTTCTTGTTTATGCGTCGGAAGGCTCGGATTGACGTCGAAAGGTAGTTGATGAGCCTGGTTCGTCGGAGCAT